>MDKH01143396.1:0-10548 GCA_005239495.1 Nicotiana undulata | reverse complement strand
AACCTTGTTGGGTTACTATATTTGACAACGATCGCTTACCTTATTTTAAGGTGTAAATTGAGCATATCAAATTTTTAAATTGAGCCTTACCTCCATGAAGAACTATCGATTTTCCATCTTCAAAAACCCTTCAAAAGCTTCAAACCCCTGCAACAATGGAGAAAAAATGGCCAAAATCCGCTAAGGGCCCTTTTTATATGTTCTGCCCAGGGATTTCCCGACCTGCATACCCACAACTGCAGTCCCAGGTGCGCACCTGCAAAAAGTCGCTTAAGCCAAATTTTCGCACCTGCGATACAAATTCCGCACATGCGACTCCGCAGGTGCAGCCCCATTTCAGCATCTGCGATCTTTCATTGGTCCACCCAAATCTCGCATCTGCGGTCTCTTGTCTGCTTCTGCGGGCCCGCACCTGCGGTCCCCTATCCGCAGGTGCAGTTACACCAGCACCAGCAGTATCAACTGCTATTTTCCAACTAAAAATACCCTGATGGCTATCCGAAATCATCCCGAGCCCCTCGGGACCTCAACCAAAACTACCAACAAGTCATAAATGATCACCCGGACTTAGTCGCACCCTCGGAACATCCAAAACAACATCAAAACACTAAACTCACCTCGGATTCAAGCTTATGAACTTAGAAATTTCCAAATTTCGCCAGAGATGCCGAAACCATTAAAAACACATCTGATTGACCTGAAAATTTGCACACACATCCAAAATGACCCTACAAACCTGTTCCAACTTCCGGAATTCCATTCCGACCCCAATAGCTTCCACTGCCGACCGGAAATCGCCAAAAACTCAATTTTGCCAATTCAAGCCTAATTCTACTCTGGACCTCAAATTCACATTCTGAACACACTCCTAAGTCCCAAATCGCCTAACAAAGCTATCCGAGCTATAAAATATACATTCCGAGGTTGTTTACCTATAAGTCAACTCCCGGTTGACTTTTCCAACTATTAAGCTCTTTTAAAAGACTAAGTGTCTCAATTCACACCACGACCACTCCGAACCCGAACCAACCGACCCAACACATCATGAATAAGTTAAATAACATATAACAAAGCTGAAATAGAGGAAACGAGGCTAATCTCATGAAACGACCGGCCGGGTCGTTATATTCTCCCCCTCTAAAACAAACGTTCGTCCTCGAACGGGTCTAGAAACATACCTGGAGTCTCAAACAAGTGAGGATATCTGCTCCGCATCTCCCGCTCGGCCTCCCAAGTGGCCTCCTCCACCGGCTATCCTCTCCACTGCACATTTACTGAAGTTATATCCCTAGACCTCAACCTTCTGACCTGACGACCCAAAATAGCCACTAGATCTACCTCATATGACATATCACCCTCAAGCTGAACCGTGCTGAAGTCCAAAACATGAGACGGGTTACCAACATACTTCCAGAGCATCGAAACATGGAATACCGGATGAACACTCGATAATATGGGTGGCAAAGCAAGTCTATAGGACACCTCCCCAACCTTCTGAAGCACCTCAAAAGTCCCAATGAACTAGGGACTCAACTTTCCCCTCTTCCCCGAACCGCATAACACCCTTCATGGGTGACACCTTTAGCAGTACCTTCTCCCCTTCCATGAAAGACACATCCCGGACTTCCGGTCCGCATAACTTTTCTGCCTAGATCTAAAGGCGCTCCTGAATCAACTTCACCTTATCTAACGCATCCTGTACCAAGTCTGTGCCTAATAGCCTGGCCTCACCCGGATCAAACCAACCAACCGGAGATCTACACCTCCTACCATATAAAGCCTCATACGGAGCCATCTGAATACTCGACTGATAACTATTATTATAAGAAAACTCCACGAGTGGCAGAAACTGGTCCCATGAACCCCCAAAATCAATGACACAAGCACGCAACATGTCCTCCAGAATCTGAATAGTGCGCTCTGACTGCCCGTCAGACTGAGGATGAAACGGTGTGATCAACTCAACCTGAGTACCCAACTCTCTCTACACGGACCTCCAGAAGTGAGATGTGAACTGAGTGCCTCTGTCGGAAATGATAGATCCGGAACACCATGCAATCGAACAATCTCCCTGATATAAATCTCAGCTAACCGCTCCGAAGAATATGTAACAGGAATGAAGTGCGTCGACTTGGTTAACCGATCCACAATGACCCATATAGCATCGAACCTCCTCGATCTCCGCAGGAGTCCAACTACAAAGTCCATGGTGATCCGCTCCCACTTCCACTCCGGAATATCCAACCTCTGATACAACCCACCTGGTCTTTGGTGCTCATACTTGACCTGCTGACAATTGAGACACCGAGCTACGAACTCAACAATATCCTTCTTCATCCGCCTCCACTAATAATGTTGTCTCAAATCCTGATACATCTTCGCGGCACCCGAATGGATGGAATACCGCGAGCTATGGGCCTCTGCTAGAATCAACTCTCGAAACCCATCAACATTAGGTACACAAATCCGACCCTGCATCCTCTTAACCCCATCATTACCAATCACTACATCCCTGGCATCACCTCGCCGGACCCTGTCCTGAAAAACGAGCAAGTTTAGGTCATCATACTGGCGCTATCTGATGCGGTCATAAAGAGAAGACCTGGAAGCTACACTAGCCAACACCTAGTGAGGCTCCGATAAGTCCAATCTCACAAACTGACCTGCTAAGGCCTGAACATCAAGTGCTAATGGTCTCTCCGCTGCTGGGAGATATGCTAGGCTCCCCAAACTCTCTGCTCTGCGACTCAAGGCATCGGCCACTACATTGTCCTTCCCCAGATGGTATAGAATAGTGATATCATAGTCCTTGAGAAGCTCCAACCATCTCCTCAGGCGAAAATTCAAATCCTTCTGCTTAAACAGATGTTCCAGACTACGGTAATCAGTAAAAACCTCACAATGCTCACCGTACAAATAATGACGCCAAATCTTCAAGGCGTGAACAATGGCTGCTAGCTCGAGATCATGTACATGATAATTCTTCTCGTGAGTTTTCAACTGGCGCGAGGCGTACGCAATCACCCTACCCTCTTTCATCAAAACATAACCAATGTCTATCCTGGAGGCATCACAATATACTGTATAAGAGCCTGAAGCTGATGGAAATACTAACGCTGGAGTTGAGGTCAATGCAGTCTTGAGCTTATGTAATCTCTCTTTACACTCATCCGACCACCTGAATGGAGCACCCTTCTGGGTCAATTTGGTCAAGGGAGAAGCAATAGAAGAAAACCCCTCCACAAAGCAACGGTAATACCCCGCCAAACCAAGGAAACTCCTAATCTTTGTAGCTGAGGACGGTTTGGGCCAACTCTGTACCGCCTCTATCTTCTTCGGATCAACCTGAATACCCTCACTGGACACCACGTGCCCCAAGAAAGCTACTGAGCCAAGCCAAAACTCAAACTTGGATAACTTTGCATAAAGCTTCTCCTCCCTCAATCTCTGTAAAACAACTCTCAAATGCTGAGCGTGCTCCTCTTGGCTACGAGAATATACCAGGATATCATCAATGAACACAATAACAAAAGAACCCAGGTAAGGCTGAAACACGTTGTTCATCAAATGCATGAACATTGCTGGGGCATTGGTCAGCCCAAAAGACATCACCATAAACTCATAATGGCCATAGCGAGTCCTGAAAGTTGTCTTGGGAATATCAGAATCCTGAATCTTCAGCTGATGATACTCGGATCTCAAATCAATCTTAGAGAACACCCTAGCTCCCTGAACTAGTCAAACAAATAATCAATACGAGGCAGAGGATACTTATTCTTGACTGTAACCTTGTTCAACTGCCTACAGTCAATACACATTCTCATGGAACCATTTTTTTTCTTTACAAACAACACCGGTGCACCCCAAGGTGACACACTAGGCCAAATGAACCCCTTATCTAGGAGTTCCTGAAGTTGCTCTTTCAATTCCTTCAACTCCACTGGTGCCATACAATATGGAGGAACAAAAATAGACTGAGTGCCCGGCACCAAGTCAATACCAAAATCAATATCCCTGTCAGGTGGCATGCTTGACAGGTCAGCAGGAAACACGTCCGAAAAATCACGGACCACAAGAACATATCAATAGTGGGAGTCTCAACACTGACATCCCTCAAAAAGTCCAAATATGATAAACGCCCCTTTTCTACCATACGCTGGGCCTTCAGGTAAGAAATCACCCTACTAGGTACATACTCAACAGAACCTCTCCACTCAACCCTCGGAAATCCTGTCACCTCTAAGGTCACGGTCTTAGCGTGACAATCAAGAACTGCATGACACGGAGATAAACAGTCTATGCCCAATATCACGTCAAATTCAACCATGCTAAGTAGTAACAGATCCACTCGGGTCTCCAAACCCCCAATAGATATCACACATGACCGGTACACTCGGTCCATAACAATAGTATCGCTCACCGGAGCCGACACATTAACGGATGTAACTAAGGACTCACAGGGCATATACAGAAAATGGGCAAATTATGATGAAACATAAGAATACGTGGAACCAGGATCAAATAAGACCGAAGCATCTCGGTGACAGACTGAGACAATACCTATAATCACTGCATCTGAGGCCATAGCATATGGTCTGGCTGGGAGTGCATAGAAACGAGCCTGACCTCCACCTGATCGACCTACCCCTCTAGGGTGGCCTCTAGATGACTGACCCCTGCCCCTAGCTGCCCGGGAAGGTGGTGTAGTAACTGGTGCTGAAGCTGGAGGCTGGCTCCTCTGATGGAATGAACCACCTAAAAGACAGGGACAATACCTCTTGATATGAACTGGATCACCACACTTAATGCAAACCCTCTCTGCAAATGACGGTGGGGACTAAAGGGAACCCCTAGAACCAGAATAACCGTTGGAAGAACAATGCGTCGAGGAACCCTGAACTGACAGTGGCTGAGATGAACTCTGAGCTGGAAGAGAACTGAATGATGAACGACCCGGATGAGAGCTGCGGGGACCATGCCCCGATGAAACACCACTGTAAGTTGGGCGGACTGGCTGAGGAGGCCTAAATGAATGGCCTCTGCTGTGCTGGGACTGACCACCTGGATGAACACCACCATAACTACCAGATCCTCGAGGCCTCTTGGCCTCCCTCTCTACTCGCTCCTAGCGGCGAACTGACTCAATCTCTCTGGATATGTCAACTACCTTCTCAAAAGAAGTGCCAGATACCCTCTCCCTGGTCAGAAAAATCTGAAGCTGATAAGTGAGGCAATCAATGAACCTCATAATCCTCTCCCTATCTGTGGGAACTAGCCAAATAGCATGACAGGATAACTCGGAGAACCTCATCTCATACTGCATCACGGTCATGTCCGCCTGACGCAACTGCTCAAACTCCCTGCACAGCTCCTCCCTGTGGGACTACGGTATATACTTCTCCAAGAAGAGATTGGAGAACTGATGCCAGGTAAGAGGCGCTGCATCAACGGGTCTACGCCTCTCATAGGACTCCCAGCAAGCAAGTGCAGCTCCTGAGAACTGGAAGGTAGTAAATGGGACCCCACTGGCCTCCAATATCCCCGTTGTGCGAAGAATCCTCTAACACTTGTCCAAGAAGGCATGGGCATCCTCGCCCTCAGTACCGCTGAAAATCAGAGGTTGTAGTCTACTAAACCTCTCCAACCTGCGTTGCTCGTCATCTGCCAAAGCTGGGACCACATAATCCTGGGCTGGGGCAACCGGATGGGCTGAAGCTGCCCCCGGTGTTTGAAGCCCTTAAGTAACCTGCTCAGGTGTCCGGGCAACTGGAGTCTGAGTGTCTCCTCCGGCCTGAGAAGTAGCAGTAGTAGACATAGCAACGACATGTGCAAGACTGGTGCACACCGTCAAAATCTTAGGAGGGTCCATAGGCACTGCCGGTGCCTGAGCCTGCCCCGCTGGAATCTCAATGGAAGGGACCTGATCCTGAGCAGTAGGAGGGTCCACAGGTACTTCCCCCGCTACTACGCGAGCTGCACCCCTCCCTCTGCCATGGCCTCGACCTCTCGCTAGTCCAGCTGGTGTATGATCACCTCAATCGTTAGCACGATTCCTCTCCATCAATGAGAGAATGAAAAAAACAGAAGTTTAGTTCTAGGAATCAACAGGTTCGCACGACAGAATTCAAGAATGTGAGATTTTTCCTAAGGTTTCTGTAGCCTCTCGAAGATAAGTACAGCCGTCTCCGTACCGATCGACAAGACTCTACTAAACTTACTCATGACTAGTGAGACCTACTTAACCTAGAGCTCTGATACCAACTTGTCATGCCCCCAATTACTTAGTCGCGATGGCGCCTGTCATGGACCAGGCAAGCCACACATTTGTTGAATCTAAATTTACTTATCAGAAAATAATAATATTTAAAAGAAAAATACAGATAATAATCCATTTGAAAGTTTAGGACAATATTTAAAGCACAATTTCAAAACCAACTTCGGATCTAATTTCACTATGTCACGAGCTGCTAATACATAAAAGTACTAAAATAGAGAAATAGACAAAATAGTCTTTCAAAAACAAAAGAGCAACAAAAAGAATAAGAAGGAAAAGACGAGGTCACGATCATCAGCTGCTACCTGGACAACTCCAATGAAACTCTGACGGCTGCTCAGAATCCGCTACGGGTCCCGAAGTACCTGCATCTGCACACAAAGTGCAGGGGGTAACGTGAGTACACAACCTCAGAAGTAACGAACCCAAACTATGGGCTGATAGGTAGTGACGGACTAAACCTCAGAATTTACGATAAACAATATATAGAAAGTAAACATGCTAACAATTTATAAGGAAATAACAACAAATATGTCAGATATATCTCAATATGCCATCATAAAAATGTGTGAAACCAGTGTGGATATGCACATAGTACTCACAACCCTCACACAATAGTCCACTCAGTACCGTATATGGCTCTCAGGCCCAGGAAAGGTCCATCCCGAAATGTACATAGGCATCGGTGACCGTAGTCACTCGGTACTGAGGAAAAAGGCCAGTCCAGCCCCACAGATAAGATCCATACCCGAGAATACAACACTCGGACACGATCCATGTCCAGGGACGATCCATCCTCACATATCATCATTTTCGGACAAGGTCCATGTCCAGGGAAGATCCATCCCTCAATATCAATGCGCTCACTAGGGGTGTAAAGACTCCGGAGGGGCCCTATTGGACCAAGCGCCAAATCAAGCCAACGAAGGCATGATTAAAGTATCGCTGAGGTGTGTAGTCCGATCTCATAACTGTCTCAACAACAGGCTCTCGGCCTCACTCAGTCATTACTCTCCAGTCTCACTCATGTGGCTCACATATGTATAATCAGCCCGAAACAATGATAAATATGCATATAATAAACAATTTCTAAGACTGAGGCATGAAGTGATATGCTATAACATGACTGAGTATATGCAATCAAAATAATCACAGGGTGAGACATTAATATATGACCGCTCGGGTCTCAACATTTTTCGGCGTGAAGCCTTAGCATTTATACTTAACATGATTTCTAACATGTTCACATTTACCACATAATAGAAGTGCGAATATCAATCCGTAATAGCTACTAGACTGAGCCATGGGATGAGCCAGACCACAATTTACACGGTGCACGTCCGCTCGCCCGTCACTTGGCATGTGCATCACCTCAATTATAGTCATAAATCATATAGTTTAGGGTTTCGAACCCTCATAACCAAGTTTGGAAATGTTACTTACCTCAAAATCGGCTAAAATCCTAGCCCACGGTACCTTTGCCTCTAGACTCGGTCTCTGAGTGCTCCATATCTACCAAAAATCAGATTCATATCATTATTATATGCCAAGGAATGAAGCCCAATCGAAAATTACCAAAATCACCCAAAAATTTCGAAATTTGCCAAACCCGACCCCTGGGACCACATCTCGGAATTCGATAAAAAAAAAACTAGAATCCTCATTCCCTCACAAGTCTATACATACCAAGAACATCGAAATCGGACTTCAGATGATCCCTCAAATCCTAAATTTAAAGTCTCAAATCACAAGCCCTAATTACCCAATTTTTATACTAATTTCCCAAATATTTCACCACTAATCAATCCATAAATCACACATAAACGAGTTTTAAGTCCAAAATCCTTACCTCCACGAAGAACTCTCAGTTTTCCCTCTTCAAAAATCCTTCAAAAGATTCAAACCCGTGCAACAATGGAGGAACAATGACCAAAATCCGCTAAGGGCCCTTTTTATATGTTCTGCCTAGGGATTTCCGCACATGCGGCCAATTTCTCGCACCTGCAGACCCGCACCTGCGTTCCCAGGTGCGCACCTGCGAAAAGTCTCTTAAAGTCAAATTTCTGCACCTGAGACTCCGCGGTGCGGTCTTTCAGTGGTCCACCCAAATCCCGCATCTGCAGTCTCTTGTCCGCTTCTGCAGGCCCGCACCTGCGGTCCCCTATCCGCAGGTGCTGTTACACCAGCACCAGCTGCTATTTTCCAACTAAAAATCCCGATAGCTATTCGAAATCATCCCGAGTTCCTCGGGACCCCAACAAAAAATACCAAGAGGTCATAAATGATCACCCAGGCTTAGTCTCACCCTGAGAACACCCAAAACAACACCAAAATACTAAATTCACCTCGGATTCAAGCCTATGAACTTAGAAATTTCCAAATTTTGCCAAAGATGCCGAAACCATCCAAAACACGTCCGATTGACCTGAAAATTTGCACACACATCCAAAATGACCCTACGAACCTGTTTCAACTTTCGGAATTCCATTCCGACCTCGATAGCCTATTTTTCACTGCCAATTGGAAATTGCCAAAAACTCAACTTCGCCAATTCAAGCCTAATTCTACTCCGGACCTCAAATTCACATTCCAAAAACACTCCTAAGTCCCAAATCACCTAACGAAGATATCCGAGCTATAAAATCCACATTCCGAGGTCGTTTACCTATAAGTCAACTCCCAGTTGACTTTTTCAACTATTAAGCTCTTTTAAGAGACTAAGTGTCTTAATTCACACCACGACCACTCTGAACCCGAACCAACTGACCCAACACATCATGAATAAGTTAAATAACATATAACAAAGTTGAAATAGAGGAAACGAGGCTAATCTCACGAAATGACCGGCCGAGTCGTTATTGTGTTCTGGCATTTGAACCAGCAATTGATGGTTTTCTACATTGCCGGTCAGTAATATCCATAGACGACACTCATGTATATGAAATTATGATATTAAGATGTTTATCGCCGTTGCAGTAGATGCTAATGGAAGTATATTTCCTTTAGCTTTTGATGTTTGTGCCAATGAAAGCCAAGAGACGTGGACACTGTTTTGGAACCACTTGAAAGAGCACGTTGTCAAACAACGTTCAAGTATTTGTCTAATATGTGATAGGCATGGTGGTATTATAAGTTCTGTAGAGAATTTGCATGAATTGAAAGAATCGTATGCCTACCACCATTACGGTGTGAGGCACATGAAGGCTAATTTTCAGAAGGAACGTCCCAACAAGGATTTGCATGATTTAAGCCTGAAAAGTGGACTTTGCATGTCGATGGTGGCAGAAGATGGGGAATTATAACTACAAATGTGTCACAGTCTTTCAACGGGTTATTGAAATCTCCACAAGGATTGCCTGTCACTGCCATGGTGCAGATGACATTCAAGCAGACGGCGGAGAGGTTTGTTGAAAGGGCTACAGCTGCAACGTTATTGATGGAAAAAGGTGTTGCATTTATGCCACTACCAATGAAAATATTTGAGAAATACAGGCGGTGAGCACATTGGCATTCATTTTTACAATATTGCCATGAGCGAAACATTTTTTAAGTACACACCATAAATGAATCTACAAGGTTATGCTCTTGTTGAAAATGGTCCATCTACCACATGCCGTGCTCACATGCCATCAAGTGCTTTCAACATACAGGTTTAGGGCCAACCAACTACGTTGATAAACAATATAGTGTTGTTGCATACTTAAACACCTATAGTGGGCAGTTGCAGCCAGTGGGTGATGAGCATTATTGGCCGCCAGAACCATTTAAAATGGTGTGTAACAAGGAGTTTTTGCGTCACCGACAGGTGCAAAAAAGAACACGTATATGGAACCAAATGGATGTTGGTGATACCGTTTATATGCACAAATGTGGCATATGCTCGCAATCAGGACACAACCATCGTAAATGTCCTTCAACTGGTTTGGGTGGCGATGGTAATCCAGCTCCTGGTGGAAGTTCATCTAGTGTGCCATCTATCAAGGATACACGTAGTGTTTTATTTCCGTAATGTGGTTGTAATAAGTGTATGTACTTGTTTATCTTCAAGAATGTATGAAACAAAATTATGTTTCCATTGCTGTTAAATCTTATTGATATTTAACATTATCATACAGATAAACAATCTAAAATACTTCAGTGGAGTAGATTAAATGAATTTCTCCCTCCTATTCATGTTATCAAAAATAGTATTAGATTAAAAAGCCAAACTAATTACGTTGACTTTCGAATTTCAATATTGCCAGCATTATATCGAAGGCTAAAATTATTAGAAA
>ML289681.1:1657-18264 GCA_005239495.1 Nicotiana undulata | reverse complement strand
CATAGTGAGGAAGAGAGTAAAAGCACGAAGGGTGATGCCGTGCCATTAATTACATTCCTGGCATTTGAACTTGTCGTTACTTGGTACTTTTTGTTAAACTGCTTCTTATCTGTTTTCTTATGACTAATATACTGTCATATCTCATTGGTGACCCCCCCTTAACTGCTCCCGTTTCCCCTAATTTGTCTGTTTAATTCTTGCGTTGCTATCTGGGTTATATGTTGTAGAATAGGACAAGTGTACATCGTTGCTAAGTCTAGCCTCGTCACTACTTCGGCCGATGTTAGGCTCGGCACTTACTCAGTACATGGGGTCGGTTGTACTGATGCTACACCTGCACTTCTTTATGTTGTGCAGATCCCGCAGCCGGACCTAGTGGACATCGTTAGAGGGAATACCCTTCAGTCCACCCAGAGCTTTAAGGTATACCCGCTGGCGTTCGTGGGCCTTGGTGTCTCTCCTACACCTGTATTTTCTCATTGTCTTGCCTTTCTCTTCTAGTTCCAAGACAATTATATATTTTCTTTCAGACTTTGTATTTAGCACTCAGTTTAGTTAGTTCGTGAGGTTGTGACACCCCGGTTTCTGGATTGTTCGTTGTTGTTGTCTTATCATTTCATTATGAGTTTTGAAGTAATATTATTTTCTGCTGTGAAACGTTTGATGCGAATTCGAGTTATTTCAGTAAATGTTTGAAAGTTAATGGTTTTAAATACCGTTACGTTGTTCTATCAAGGTCAAATGTTGTGTACGTTGGCCGGTCTAGCAGCTTCAATGTTAGACGCAGTCACGGCCCTGAAAGGTGGGATTTCGGGTCGTGACATCACCATTCTTGAAGTGAATATGGTAGCGATGCATATTAAGTATAAATAAAAACAAGTGGTTGACCAATGAACGTGGACGTGCCAAAGACCAAAATAATAATATTCATCATTATAGTAATTATAAAAAGCAGAACAATAAGGGTTCTCAAAATAATCCTTCAAAGGTAAAGGAATTGTGTATCAATATGGTCTGTAAACATGAGGCATGTTCAGACGATTATAGTCCATTTGTTGAAAGAATGCGACTTGTGATAAGTATTGTAAATGCATACTCATTCTAAAAGCAAATGTTGAATATATATGTGATGAAAAATATGCATAAGAATGTGCTTATGCATGATTGTATAAATACCACAACTCACCTCTAAGGGAAGTTTTAGAGAAATAAAGATAATGAATATTACAATGTGGTTACATGAATATTTCATTGGTGCGTACATGTGGTATGCCAAAAATATTATGTCATGCCTTATAAAAAGTTATTAAAGGCAAACTTAAAGCAAGAAATGGTTTTGCTTATGATGACTTCGACCGTGACAATTATTATGATATCATATTCTCCGTGAAAGAGATATTCACCATATGGATGGTGTGACAAAAGATCTTGTAATACAAAATTAACTAAGAGCTTCGGAAGAACTAGTTTGTCACAATCCGGATGAATGAAATTGTTCTTGACATTGATATTGTAGTAAGTCTCAAAAGAAACTTTTTGAGTTTCAAACATATTAGCCAAAGTGGTTGGCATATTGAGACTATAAATGAAAGAAAGATTGAATATTTTCATATTACTATAATCATACCGGGTAAATATAAAAGGTTACCCGATTTTTCTTCTAATTTTACTACACAAGTATAAGCATGATGATGGAATCACATGCCACTAGTAAACTAGAGGTTTGGTGAAACAAATATTAGTTGGCATGACCGGTTGACCATCCCGGTTCAATTATGATGCAAAAATTAATTGAGAATTCACATTGGCATATATTGAAAAAATAAAAGGTTCTTCAAGAATTCTCTTGTGTTGCTTATTCTCATGACATACCAGTTAAGGTTGGGATGAATCCCTTAAAATCTGGAACGAATAAAAGGTGATATATATATGGCCCCAGTCACCTGCCATATGGTCTGTTTACTATTATATGATTGTAATAGATGTATCCATTTTATGGTCACATATGCGTTTGTTATCAACTTGCAATTTGGATTTTGCAAGGTTGATTGCTCAAATTATTAGAGCACAATTCCAGAATATAAATTATGGTAATTTATCTTGATAATGCTGGTTTAAATCCAACTTAGTTTAACAGAAATTGTATGCCTCCAATTATAGCTAAACCATTGGTTATGAGATGTATTATTTAACATACAACAACACTTGTACGCATCTAACCAAGTTATGATAAATTCTCCCTATCACAATTGGTTCATGGTCAGGAACCAAATAATTTCCATCTAGAAATATGGATGTTCTATATGATGTAATTATTCCACCACAATGCACAATGATGGGTCACCAAAGAAAGTTAAGGATATGTGTTTGTGATCCCAACATTAGGGGAGAAAATTGGCAGCTGAAAAAGTAATCATGAAATGAATTATTATGAGCGTACCTAGATCCTCGTACTAGAAAATGTGAACTTGAAGTTCAAGTGATAATTCATATATAAAATATTGTCAGGCGTATTTCCTGACCAAAAGCTAAATGTTATATTTCATCTGGTAATGTTCCAAATAGAATAAAGTCCATGATGGACATAGTCTATGGAACGCATGAAGCGTAATAGACTAATCGGTTCCAAAGATAAAACTCCTTGAAGAAGGAGAGGAGCAAATGATAAAGATGGTCATACTAAAGAGGCAAGTGTTATGTAAGAGCACCATGACATAACACTTTATAAGACCTCATGGAAGAGGCTCAGGTACCTGAACATAATGAGATCTCGAAGTTATGTCTTTATTGTGTGATGATGAAACTGATGTAAAATGATCAACGATAATATTGTTGATATAACGTAGCGCTCACTATTTTTAATATTGACTAGGATCTTGAGCTCAAATCTATCATGGAATTTAGACAGATAAATGATTGGTGAATGAAAAATACGCAATCAAGATTGACTTCACTTGGAAAACGTGAAGTTTTGGACTGATAATCCTAAAACCTGAAAGTATAAAGCAGTGAGGTGACACAAGATTTTACGTAAATTTCATGCCATTGATTATATGGAAATATGTTCCCTTGTGGTGGCTACAGTTGCTTTTAGATTTTAGTCTGGCAATACCTGGTAAATTTGATATGCATATATAAAAATCATTGAAGGATTTAAACTGTTTTGAAGCATATTAAGGTTCCCAAGAAATTTATTAGATAAAGCTTCAATAAATCTTTATGCGGATTAGAGCAATCATGACGCACATGATTTATTTTTGTGTCTATTGCAATTGGTGCACTATATATCTCGCTAGAACCATGAGTATAACAATATGTTAGCAAGATATAGTTTTATTCCTATATGAAGATATTGGAATACTATTAGTATTATATTGCATAAGGAATCATTGATATAGATTTGTTTATTCTAACAAATATTGTCAAGGTTATGTTGGTTATACAAATGCAGGGCATGATTCATTGTTCAGATAATCTATTTGGCTGTGAGGGTACTGCCAGATTATGATATTCAACAAGATTTAAATTACATTGAAGATGATATTACATGCGTAGCTCAATTGAAAGAAGGACTATCGAAGGAGACAAAATAAAACGTAGTTCACCAAAGTTCTATTTCAGACATGATTGATGTTCAACAATCTGTTCAAGTGATAATTTGGCAAACTTCTTCACAAGGCATTGCCAACCTCAGCAATTGAGAAGTTGTTATACATGATTGGAAGTCATCGTCTTTGAGATATCAAGTGATAATTTTGTCAGGGGGAGTATAGCACGCGCTGCACTCTTTTTCCCTTCGCACAGGTTTTGTCCCAATGGGTTTTCCTGGCAAGGTTTTTAATGAGGCAACAGACAATGCGTATTACATGATATGTGTACTCTTTTTCCTTCACTAGGAGTTTTTTCAAAGGGCTTTTTCCTAGTAAGGTTTTAACGAGGCACATTATCTATAGACGTCCAAGGGGGAGTGTTACGAAATATTATAGTGGATGTCTATAATTCCTAAAGAAGTTACTTCACTACTCTTCTCCATTAACCTCCCACTGTTTCATACCATTATGGTTGTGACTCCCACGTATTCCATAACCTCCTCCATCATCTTCCCATGATCTTAATAGTTAATACCATGTTCATGACATCCCTTTGTATTACCTAGATCATCCTACAAATAGAGGGTTTGAGAATCACATTGTACACACTTGGAAATCACTTGATGAAATAAGAATCTCTACTTTCTTTCTCTCTACGTTCTTGTATATTTATTTGTTTTATGTTGTTGCTTTGAAATTAGTTTCTTAACAAGATACACATTTTAAAAACTATAAAATCTAGAGAAAATAAATTAATAAGTTACTAACATAGTGTATATATATAGAAAAAACTCCCAAAAGTAAGTAATGAATATTGCTGGCTATTTATATAAAGATCCTATCTACCGTAAACCAAAGCGAAACCTGAACTGAAGCCCGATCTTTCTACGAGGACACTGGGAACGCCATTGATGAAGTTCTCTGTTCCTCTCATCACCTGGAGCTGAATACAAAGTTACAATGGACTACAATTACAATGGATGGACGGGAATACAACCAAACCCAACTTTATACCCTAACCCTCCATCACTGACGGACCCTTATGCTTCCATTCTCCAATCTACCTCCTTACCTGCCCATCAATCTGTGCCTCTAAACCCTAACCCTAGCTCGTATGCACTTAGTTCAGGACATGAATCCCAGCAACAGGCTTTGGTCTTTGGTTATGGCCACGCCAATGGTGCTAACTCTGTGGAAGCAACGGCGGTATATTATCAAAATTTGGTAGCAAATGAACAATTCAGGCTTAATGAGGTCAGTCATAGTACTACTGTTGTTAGTTATCTTTTATCAATTGGGCATCCTTGAATATCATGGGATTGGAGCAATTTTAATTTTAATTCCTCAGTTCCATTTATATGATATGTTAATTTGATTTATGTATTGTATTAGTTGTTTCATGTATTGTATGGATGGGGAAAAATATGAAAGCTGTAAGATATAAATAGTTAAATGGACCGGTTGGAGTAACAACCTTGGGAACAAAGGTTCCAATCTGGTATAGCCATCATAAGTGAATTCCTCTCGCCTTCCTAAGTCTTGGTGGACATTATCTCATAGTTCGTGCCGTTTTGGGGGTAGCCACTGCTAATATAGTATAATTTGAGTTTCGTTTATTGTTTTATGTTGTATAAATTAATATGCTACTAAACATTTGGTGGAAGCCCCAAAATGGGAAGTATGTTATATAAATTGGTAAGAGCTCAATACATGATGAGCGGGTTAGACGCATGTCATGGGTGTAAGAAAAAAAGCCAGCCGTTGCAAGTGCTTGAGAATGAGTTCACGCTCTTCGTATAAGGGGAAAAGAGCTCTTGCATTGTTAGCCGCTTTTCACCATTTCCTGCCTGAGTTGTTGACCATCACCTGACCTCACACGGGAGGCCCCGCGAGTGATTCTCCCTCAAAAAAATGAAAGCCTGGTATTTGAGTGGAGAAAGATAGAGGGATGAGTCCATTTCTACCGAGTTTCAAACTGTGCACCACGGGCCCTCGACATTGGCGGATCCAGAGTATAATGCATGGGTTCATGGAAACTCAGCAGCTTCTATCCAGACCTTGTATCTGTAAACCCAACTATTATTGTATATTAACGTGAGGTCATTGCAGGAACCTGTAAACTTCAAATTCTGGATCCGCTTCTAGTGCTCGGGATTTCTCTGTTATAAAAAAAAAATATTGGGATGGAGGGAGTATATGATTTTGGTGTACTTCGGCAGTTACCATCTGTCTCCTTTCTCATGTTTCCTTCTAATTATGGAGGGAGTATAAGGTTTTGGTTTCTTTCAATAATTACCATATATGTCCTTTCTCCCTTTACCTTCTAATTCCTATAGAAGAGTACTGGTGGTAGAAGTACTGTGATGAAGAAACGTTCCTATTTTGTAGAGTTGATTTTGGTGGAAATTCGAGAAGGTTTAAAGAAAAGATTTCGGATGATAAGTAAAAAATAAGAAAGTGAAACAGTGAAGGGAGGGTGATACAAAGGCTACTTTAAAACTATCCAAACTGTCTCACTTTATATAACTTTTATCCCAAGCAAGTCATAAATCATCCATAAGTCTCAGTTAAGCTCTTATATTTGTTTGATTTGCACCAAACGTTTAACTTCTATCGTGAGTGTTACAAAACCATTTCTGTCACATGCAGTAAACCAAGTGGTAAATTAAGGAACTTTCTTACCGCCAAGGTGGTGCCAACTGTGTTACATCTAATACTCTCTCTCTCTCGCTCTATACAACTAAACTAGAAAAGGGGGATTTGTGTCTTAGGTCACAGGTTCAAGCCCCCACACCATGCAACGCTAAGCCTGGTATTTAAGTGGAGAAGGGTAGAGGGGCGGGCCCATTATCCACCGAGTTTCGAAGGCTGCGGTTGGACCAAAGGATCGGCCCCAGACGAATTTCTCGGTCATTAAAAAAAAAAAAAAAAAAAAAAAAGAGGGGGAAAACAAGGTAAGGGGAACTTGCTGTGGAATTTGATTATATTTATACATGTAAAGACCAAGGTTCATTGACCATGATGTCAAATGCAATTGAAGTATTTTATCTTGGATCAGTTGACATATATAAGGCCGGGTTTCCTGATTGAGGCAGTCCATGATAGTGTTGATCCTTTGCTAGTTTGTTTTCATTTTCAGAAATTATCGATAATAGTTTGGTTGTTCATGGTTAGATGCTTACTAGTGTTCTTAAATGTAGATGTTTGATGATAAGTGATGCACCTGACCTCATTCAAGGGCCAAGGCTGGATCCCGTTAATTACATCTACCTCCTCATCTGTTTCTGTTCTGCAATGATCTTATGAAATAATTGACCGAGTGTTTCAGCCATATGGTTGTCTTAGATGATAATCTTTCATGGGATTGACATCTCACTTGAAGGTCGTTCATTTCCTGCTGTAAATATTTTTCTCATCCACAGCGTTCTGTCTCCTTTATTTTCTTGCTTCGTCTTATCATATATGTATATGTTTAAATAGTTTCAGCATTCTAGAAATGTCTATAAGTACTCTCATTATTTAAAAGATTTAAACTTGAGTACTTTATCTACAGGTGGCTGCATTGTCTCTAAATGGTGGAAAGAAATCGACTCCTGCAAATGTAAATTCCAACATTTTTATCCAGCCTCAGAGTAGTGGGTCTTGGAAAAGTGGCCACAAGAAAAGTAAGATACAGCCTGTATGGTGTGAGGTTTGCAAACTTGAATTTAACAGCAAAACTGTTCTTGACCAACATAAATTAGGGAAAAAACACAAAAGAAGTTTGGAAAAATTAAGAGGAGGCAGTGTTGTCGCAACTCCTGCTTTTGCCCCTTTTGTTGCTTCTGAGGCGTCAGTGAATGGACAAGATGCAGGGAAGAAGACAGTTGAACCGGTGGAGAATTTGGAGACCAAAAGACGAAAAGTTTTGGAAGGAGGAGCAGCCACAAACGAGGTTCGCACTTGTCTCACTTGCAATGTGGTTTGCAACAGTGAGACCGCTTTCAGAGTTCATCTCGCTGGTAAAAAGCACATTGCTAACATGTCAAAGCAAGAGAAGTTTACCCCTGCTACTGCCTCTCTTGCTCCTTCTGAGGTGTCAGTTAACACATTTATTGGACCACAAGAGAAGCCTGACAAGGTGAATTTAGGAAATGGGCAAGATGCAGCGAAGAAGGCGGCTGAGATGGTGGAGAATTTGGAGACCAAGAGACGAAAAGTCTTGGAAGAAGGAGCAGCCACAAATGAGGTCCGTGTTTGTCTTGTGTGTAACGTGGTTTGCAACAGTGAGACTGTTTTCAAAGTTCATCTCGCTGGTAAAAAGCATATAGCTAACATGAAAAAGCAAGCATCTGGAGCTGGAGTAGTTCCTGTAAATTAGAATGGGAATTTTGAAGGAAATTTAGAGGAGATGGCGTCCATTCATGTTTCCTTGTTCAGGTTTCTTATGGATATTATAACTAGTTTACTGTAAATGACATCATATGCAATAGCCAATATGTTTGATAATAATCCTTGCCTTTAAGCCAATGGATTTCCTGAAATCACAAGGGATCGTGTCAGGTTTATAAAAAACTCAAAATAATTGGACACTAATTTGGAAATTGGAGCTGATTAAGCCAGAACATGAAGAACTAGTTTTTTTCCAGCTATCAGTTCATAGAGAAGTGGTTTTTGTGTGGATAAACAAGACTATTGATGTAATCGAAGTGTTCCAAACCTCCAAAGCCTTCCCAGCAGTTCACACAACAGTCAGCACATGCATCAGGTACGATTGCATAGCAGGGTATTGAGAACTAAACAACAACAACAACAACAAACATAGTGAAATCCCACAATTGGGGTCTGAGGAGGGTAGTGTGTACGCAGACCTTACCTCTATCTTACGAGGTTAGATAAGCTGTTTCCGGTAGACGGGGCAATGAGAACTACTAACATTTTTGTTGTAAAGCAGAAAACATAGTTTTAAACTGTTCTTTATCTTAAGGAGAACGTACGCAAATTTTTGTTTTTTACGTGATTGAGACTCTTAGGCCAAAACTGTGGCAACTGGCACAATAAAACTAATGTAATGGGAATATGAGAAGGGGCGAGACACATTTCTTACTTGAGTTATAATTAGCACACCTCCACTTTCTGTATGGAACTTTCTTGCATAGAAACCAAATTATATATGTTCCCTGAGGTGAAAGCACTAGGAACATATGTTGACTCATAATTGATTTTGCTTAGTTGATTGGGTTTAACCGATAAATAAAGATAACTACTACCAATTATAACCGGAATTGGTAACATGATAATAAGGCAAGTAGCCTATAACATTGCCACAAATCATGTAAAAGTTAATTTCGAATATAAGATAGATCTTTACTGGGTAAAAACTTGAACTGTTGTCCTTTACTTGAAAGTTATAATCCTGAAATGGAGCAACATCAGTTTGAGCAGTGGTTATAGATGTTGTGCCTTGTATCATTGCAGTATGTAATATTTTATTTTAGGTCCCACACTCGATAAATACTCTTGCTAGGTGTTGCTGGTTTAGCTTAATGGCAATCAGTTATTAACCACTGAAATCAATCACAGAAATAGTCTACTCATGTCATCACGTGGCCATGTCAAAATAGGCCATAACTTATCCACACACCCTTGCATGTTATTTATAACTACGCAACCAATTAATGTAACGTTCATCTTCCAACATATTCTACTTTTCGTTTTTTTCCATTCAAAGGGAGGAACTACATTGCATGATTGAATAAATCCTCGCATCAAAAAATTATACTGAACAAATAATAGAGTAAAAATAATCTCTTGTTGTGTATATATAAATCATTATTTTCGGAAAGTTTCTAATGTAACCTTAAAGGCGACTCAAAGATTACTTTAGGTCACAAATTTGAATCCTAAATGTCTCATTCTTGTATATTTTTTTGAATTCTAGCTGTCTCCACTCATAACCTACTTTGCTTCCAACCTTGGTCAGATTATACAGCAGATATATAGTACATAGTTGGTATGATCAACACAGGGGTTTTGTATCTTTCCAGAGATGACGTAGTTGTTTGTGATACAGTTAGATCTCTTTATATCAGTCATTCTTTATAACAAAACTTTACTATAATAGTCAAGTTTGCTTTGCATTAATTTTTCATGTTATATTATTATATATGTTCTCTTTGAAAACACTTTATCGTAGCAGCCAAAAAAATTCGGAACAAACATAGATGTTATAGAATTTCGAAACAAACATGATTGTTATAGAGAGATTTGTGCCATGGTCCACCACATCATCATCCCACGTAGGTGTCACTTGGCATATATTTTGCCATGGAAGGATTACATAAGTTAGGGACTAGATCTTGGTAGAATATTCTAGAACTATGGAGAATTTCCTTGGAAAAGCTCTAGATATTTATGCACTTGTAGGAAGGTTCTAGAAGACCCTATGGAGATTTCATTAGGAAGACCCTAAAACACTATGGAATTAGTAGAAAAGTTCTTGGAAGATTCTAGCTATATAGAAGATTCTAGAGAATGTACTTATTTGTAAATATGGAAGAATTTGTGGAACAATTATTATTTACACACTAGCCCCTAGGTGATTAGTATAAATATATAGGGGGCGTTCATTTGTAAACTCATCAAACAAAACAATTTAGTTCTCTCTAATACAAAAGTTTTCTTTGGTAATTCTCTTGTGTTTTAACATTCCCTTAGCGATCTTAAGTGTAGTAAGGTTGACTTGGGATAGCAAAAATGTGAGCGAGTTGCCAAGTGCCGTACGTGCACTTAGTCCAAGACTAAGGACGTGATATTTGGCTATAATAAATTTGGACAAAGATCAAATGGACGAGATTAAGGCAGCAAAAAAGGTTTATGGAAGTCATGTAGCTTTGTGAGAGCTCATTTGACTATCCCTATCTCATACATTATTTCACCAAAAGTAAAGTCTGATAGTAGTCACCTTAGGTTAAAATTTCTGTCGGTCACTGAATTGCCAAGTCAATAGTAATGAACGCACAAAGTCTTTTCCGGAAGAGAAATATGTGGCAATTGTTGCAGCCAGAAGATATATAACGATATGCAATTACAGTGTAGTAATTTTTTTTTACACATTTGATATATTCCTTTGAGACGTGACAATTCAATTCTCATCTTTTGCATTTTATCAATTAATGATTTTCATAGAAAGTTACTTGTAATTGCTTTTTAAGTTTGATATTTGTTATTGTAATTATATATTAGTTAACTAAAAATTAATTAGTTGTGTTACCAATATGTTTCAAAATTGGATTTCACTTATATACGTGATTGGGAGTATGATTTTTACACTATAACTTGACCTAATAGAAACACGCCTTGTTTTACCGATTATTTTCACTTTTATGGATAATAATCTGTATTTCTATTTTTGATGACATGATAGTGTATAAAAAAGTTTACAATTTACATTGTCTGTGATAGAAGTTAAAATCTACAAAATAATGACTTAAAATCCACATCGAGCCAAAAAAAAAGTTACAGAAGAAAAAAAGGACCTCTTTGGTTTGGAGTTTCAATTTTCAACTCTCAAATATGTCTGCAAAATATTTGCATGAATCATGATTATTGACAGGCCGATTGCCGACAGCAAGTTAATGAAATTGCTAATACTTATAATTAATGACTAATGGATCGTGCCTTACACGACTAATTCTTCTTGAGATGACAATATTAACAAACTAGTTTGGATTATTGTTACACGTCGTTTCATAATGTATAGTATAATATAGTACTCTCTTGTTTGATAAATATAATATTTGGATAGACTGTATCGTTTTCCGTCGTTTCATTATGTCATGCGCTAGTAATATGAAGAATAAACTTGCATAATTACTAAGAAAAAATACGATACATAGTAGAATTATTATATAAAATTAGGATAAATAATAAAATATGATTATTTAATAATAAAGAAGGGCAAGATGAGAAAAAAAGCAAGGAAACATCGTCACCACACCAAATCCGCCGCTCATAAAACGACACATTTTGTCGTTACATAATGATACATTTAACGATACGATATAATATGATAGGTAACACAATTAGAAAAATAAAAGATCAAAGTCGATTTTCTGATGAAATGATCTTAAAATATGTTTAATAATGTTTAATTTAGGAAGATTTTACTTTCTACATGAGTAGATGGATTACAAAACAAATTAAATATTCTATTTTTTCTTCTACACATAATGACGTTATTTAGTACGAATATATATATATATATCACCATTTTTATTCGTCATCGTCCTATCGTTTTAGCCAATAAAAACACTTGTGCTTCGGTTTGAATTAATATTTTACTTTTAAAAGATATATATACTTATCATTAACATCGTTAAACATGTAAATAAAATCAAATTAAATAGAAAACGAATTTATTTCCTTGGATATTAATGTTTTTTTTCCTTTTGTATCAATTGAAACAAAAATTTGCGGCCGAGGAACAAACAAGATAAAGTTAATTGAGTCAGAGCATTACAAACTTATCCATAAATATTTAACACACTTTGAAACTTTAAATTACCAAATCTTTTTAGTAGGTAATTGTAGAACTTATTTTAAAATAAAAAAAAAAAGTGCTACAAGATTATAATTGTACTAAGTTTGCGTCTATTTTTAAATGGGCGAAAATCATTTACACCATCCAATTTTGCTCTAAAAATCAAACTTCCCCCCATTAATTTCGAACAATAATCATTCTCCCCTTTTATCATATGCAATATCAATTATACCATTGACATTTTTAATTCTACATCTATGTAATATCCTTTTATATTATATAGAATAATATTTTATTTTGTAATTTAGACATTTTACCTAATAAATAATTTTTTTTATCTTAGTGTAAATTACTTAAAATCATTAACATTATAAGTAAAGTAATTTTTTATGATTTTATTAGAAAATCTAATATGTACGTACGCATATATTTACGTTCCTCTCTCTTATTCTCTATCATCTATATAGATAAATGAGTTTTGATCGTCAAAGAAATAATTTTTAAATTATAATTTAGAATACATTTAGAATATAAATGGATAATCTTGTAGAATTCTGTTATAAAATTTATCTCTATTTTTATTTTATTAATAATAATCAAAACTCATTTATCTATATAAAATTCTATTATAAATTTATCTCTATGTTTAGTAATTATTTTTGTATTACTTATAAATTTATAAAGTTTTTACTCCCTTTATTGTCACTTTAAAAATATATATTAGTGCTTTGATTACTATAAATAAAATAAAATAATTTCTATTTTACTTCTTTATTTTGCTATAGAATATATTACTTAAATTTCTATTGCTTTCTTCTTTTTCGTCTCAGAAATAATTTCTGCAGGCACTTTTATTATATAAATTTTAATAGAAAAATATAATAATTTTAAAAACGTAAAAAGAAAAAAGACAAAGGTTGATATGTAAGATGAATACGTATTTAAAAAAGTGAAACATAAAGGGGGAGATTGACTATTGTTCAACATTGAGGGAGAGTTTGACTTCTAAAGCAAAGTTAAGGGGTGTGCATGATTTTCAGCCTTTTTAAATTTGAAATGAATTTTTGAATTATGCTGAGTCAGTAGGAAACAGTTTATTTTTTATTTTTTTAGGATAAGAATAAGATTTACGTATACTTTACTCTCCCTGACCCTACTTATAAGATTTTACTAGTATGTTTGTTGTTGCTGCTTTAACATGTTTACCATAATTTTAGGACTTTATGACAGCTCTTTTATTTGAGCTTGGTAGCTTTGATTGCCCCCATGCTTTTGACAAGAAAAATATTACATATTCCATTTTTATATTTTATTGTGACATCTCTTCTCCTCTTTCTTTTTTCTTCCTATTCCTAAAATAGAGAAGGAATTATCGATCAAAATTGGAAAAAACACAGAATAACACAAAAAATAGGCAATTACTCTCTCCCCCTTCTTCTGATCTCAGGGAGATAAATTAGCATATGCTGCAGCAAAAATTCCCACCTCGGATTTCGCTCGGGTTTTTACTCACCCGATTCGAATACTCAATTCATCCTCTTTTGATTAATTCACACACATACATAGATAAAAATTTCCCTTCAATTCACACACATAGATATAAATAGTTCTCGACATTTCCATTTATACAAAAGGTGCCGCTCGCTTTTGGGTTTTGGGCGAAAGCGTGAGCACCCAATGCATTGCTCTCAAAATTACTGTTTTGGTGGATCTGACCTAGTGCCTTTCATAGAGTATGTGTTTTTATTAATATCCTTTCTGTTTATTCAAATTACTGCAATTATTCAGTTTAAATTCAATGTGCACTTTGTTTTTTTTTTATTTTTTATTTTCAGGTAATTTTTTCTTAGGCCTATTAAGATGCAGCTGCACTTCTCACCTAGCATGAGAAGTATAACAATATCGAATAGTAATGGAGGAAGTGTAGGTGGTGATTTGATGAAGATCAAAGTCGCAGCTCGCCAATTCTCTTATCGAACGGTCTTTCACACCATACTTATCCTAGCTTTCTTGTTGCCTTTTGTCTTCATTCTCACTGCTCTTGTTACTCTTGAAGGTGTCAACAAGTGCTCCTCATTTGGTACTTCACTTTTTCCCCTCCATTTTCCTTTTATTGTAATGTTAATTAGTTATTTTTACCTCTCACTTAGTAATTTTCGTTGCCGCGCTAATTGGTCGTTATATCATAATGTGTTTCTTCATTGTCGGAAATTGTTGATTGAGGTATACATTTTCATGTTTCTTTTCCCAAATTATTATTGGATTTAAGTTATATACACTGATAGTGTAATGAATTTTTACAGTATCATTGTAAGTTAACCTGTTATACCAGGTTACTTACCATTTGTTGGAGGTTACTAATGAATGCTTATTACTTACAATTAACGTCTAAGTAATTTGATTGTGTAAATATTATTCACACCGTCATGGCAAAGAACTTAAACTCAATATTATTAGGTAGCTTTTTATGTGTAGTCCGCAAGTTAAGCGGCACTATGGGTGATTGAAGGGAAGTCGTTTGAGAGAAGCTATAATCTCTATGAATCAATGGAAAAGTAGCTAAAAAATAGAACATAATGAAAGCAAAGGATCCACACGGGAGATACCAATTAGTTGGGATTAGGGTTTAGTTGCACCTACATTAGGTATGGATAGGAATAATGGGATTTGGTAAACCTCTCTTTTTAGAGAACCCATGATTTTCCTTAAAGACAAATTACTCATCAATATTGGATTAAAATGGGCTTGAATATAACTCTTGAGGATTCATATCCTTGATCTCAATCAGTTTGCGTTGAGGTGTACTTGAGGCATTGGTTGATTATTAGGTAGCCTGGATTTTATTACAGTTCAATAGGTATCATCTTTTTCCAGTAATGCCTTAGGATTTGATTTGTTTTATTTCTTAGTTTTTTTGGCTGTCATCTAATTTGCTAAAGTTGTGTTAATTACCTATACAAGTATTTCAGCTTGATAAGAAATACCCCTAAGAAATGAGATACATCAAAAAGGTGCTTTGAAATAAACGCTGTAATATCCAGGAGCTGAAAATGAAGTTTCTAGTTCTTTTCTAGTTTTGGTGTAAGCAAGAGTACTTAGAAGATCTTGAGTCTATTTTTGATGTTTTAGAATCCTTGTGAGAAGAAAAACGATTAGGAATTTTCCCAGTATTCCACTCTGTAAATACGGGTAACCGCACGGTTTTTGTGTAGTTTATTATATATATACACAAAAGTTACCTTCTCATAGAAAAAGAAATACCCCTTAGAAAGGGAAAGAGGGACAATGTTAAAACAATTTCAAATAAGTTTTTGCAATCTTCAACTTGTTTATATTTGATTCTAGAAATGCTTACCATCTCAATTAGAACATATCTTAATATTTTTGTTAGCAACATGAGTTAAAGTAGTGAATATTGTGCGTTTTTTGTGTGACGGAGGGGTTGCTTAGGGTTGTATCATGTATTTTGCACTAATGGTATCTAGTGCAGTTTCAGATATGCTTACTGCTATTATTTTCATGTGATATATATGCTTTCAGTAAATATTGTTTGTTTCCTATGTGTTTGTGCTGCCAAGGTGTCGTGGTGTAGTTGGTTATCACGTCAGTATAACACACTGAAGGTCTCCGGTACGAGTCTGGGCGACACTACTACCGGCATAGCGGGAGCTTAATGCACCGGGCTGCTCTTTGCTCCTATATGTTTGTGCTGTTTTGAATCACACGTTTATTTAATTCACATGTTCATATCACATCATACAGTTGCTTTTTAAATGCTGTTTCTCTGCTCCAAATAAATGTTATAAGAATCTAGTTGTGATGCTTGTACTTTCTGCTTCTTTCTCAATTCAGTTCCAGATATTGTCTGTTAAGGGTGCTAGTTTTTCATTTTGTTTCCGATTTTCAGCAAGAAATACTGACAGACCATAACTTCATTTCCTTCAAATTGATCTTCAGATTGTTTAGGCAGACGATTGGGACCAAAGCTCCTTGGTCGATCTGATGGTTCAGGGGTAAATAAACTTCTATCTACATTTCTTGTTGCTGGATTGATGTCATAGTTTTTCAATCTTCTGTTGAGCGTTTAAGTTGAATACCTTTTTCTTTTTCTGATAAGCTTAAGTGGATACCTTTCCTTCGCCCAAGCCTTTATCATTTTTGCTGTTCCAGCAGAAGCTTGTTAAGGATTTTGTTAAGATCCTCAATCAAGTGAACTCGGAGGAAGTGCCAGCTGGCTTGAAGCTCCCTGAGTCATATAGTCAACTGGTTTCTGAATTAAAAAACAACAAGTACAGCACAAAAGAATTTGCTTTGATGCTGAAGGGAATGGTATGTGCATGTAATTGGCCTCTCTTTCGTTGAGTACTATTTATTCAGACATTAACTCGCATTTCCGTTTGGCTTTATTGTTGTGCTTGCCTTTGTTTTGGGCATTATGCACACTTGTGTGTGTGTGTGTGTGTGTGGGGGGGGGGGGGGGGGGGGGTTTTTTTCTC
>ML289680.1:463-71730 GCA_005239495.1 Nicotiana undulata | reverse complement strand
CGGGCTGCGCACGCATATCGAGATGAGACTAACGGAGGCTCTCGGAGCCTCGAAACACAGATATAGCTTACCTTACGTAAGATGACCTTTTGGGTCATCACAGGAGACCCTACGTTGGCATCAACTAGGGAGTGGATACCCTATGTTGGAAAACGAAACCAGGGAAGTTTATACCCTTTACTAAAACGAACCAAGAAGGATTTTGTTTTGTTTTTTTTTCTTATTTTTTTTTAAATTTGAGAAAATCATTCCTTTAAACAAATTGCACAAATGCATATTTTTTGAGGACATAAATAAACTATTTCTCTCTTTTTTTTTTTTTTTATAAAAATTATCCTAGGAGGAAATTCATCAGACTAGGTTTTCTTATCTTAGGAGAAAGATTCATCAGACTAAGACGTCTATCCTAGGAGAAAATTCATCAGACTAGGCCATTTTTTTGTTATCTTAGGAGAAAGATTCATCAAACTAAGATTTTTGTCCTAGGAGAAAGTTCATCAGACTAGGTTTCTATCTTATGAGAAAGATTCATCGGACTAAGATTTCAATCCTAGGAGAAAATTCATCAGACTAGGTCTTTTTTGTTATCTTAGGAGAAAGATTCATCATACTAAGATTTCTATCCTAGAAGAAAGTTCATCAGACTAGGTCTTCTATCTTAGGAGAAAGATTCATCTGACTAAGATTTCGATCTTAAGAGAAAATTCATCAGACTGTCTTTTTTTTTTTGTTATCTTAGGAGAAAGATTCATCAGACTAAGATTTCGATCCTAGGAGAAAGTTCATCAAACTAGGTATTCTATCTTAGGAGAAAGATTCATCGGACTAAGATTTTGATCCTAGGAGAAAATTCATCAAACTAGGTCCCTTTTATTTGTTATCTTAGGAGAAATATTCATCAGACTAAGATTTCTATCCTAGGAGAAAATTCATCAAACTAGGTTTTCTATCTTAGGAGAAAGATTCATCAGACTAAGACGTCTATCCTAGGAGAAAATTCATCAGACTAGGTCTTTTTTTTGTTATCTTAGGAGAAATATTCATCAGACTAAGATTTTCGTCCTAGGAGAAAATTCATCAGACTAGGTTTTCTATCTTAGGAGAAAAATTCATCAGACTAAAATTTTGATCATAGGAGAAAGTTCATCAGACTAGGTCTTTTTGTTTTGTTATCTTAGGAGAAATAATCATCAGACTAAGATTTCTATCCTAGGAGAAAATTCATCAGACTAGGTCTTTTTTTTGTTATCTTAGGAGAAATATTCATCAGACTAAGATTTCTATCCTAGGAGAAAATTCATCAGACTAGGTTTTCTATCTTAGGAGAAAAATTCACCAGACTAAGATTTTAATCCTAGGAGAAAGTTCATCAGACTAGGTCTTTTTTTTTGTTATCTTAGGAGAAAGATTCATCAGACTAAGATTTTTATCCTAGGAGAAAGTTCATTAGACTAGGTGTTTTTATTATTTTAGGAGAAAGATTCATCAGACTAATATTTTTATTGGGAGAAAATCCATTAGACTAGGACTTTTTATCCTAGGAGGAAAAATGTGAAGAGCAATGGCAAAATTTATGCATGCTAGCAAGATAATCAAAGGCCAAGATTTGAGAAACTTACCTTTGTCGGCTCTTCTCTTCTTCTTTTTTGGAACCACTTTCCTTGCACTGCTTTGTTCCTGTTTCAAACAAAGAAAATTTTGTCAGTTTTTCAAAGTGGTGGTCGGTTTGTGGTCTTGAGTCTTGGGCAGCTTGGCTTTTGCTCAATCAACTTGAGTCAGTTTCAAAAGGCTCTTTGCTCTGCATCAACCCTGGTTGTTTCACATCCGGTATCATTTGTATTTGTGGCTCAGTCAGCCTTATCCCAACCGGAGATTTTTGCTTAGGAGACCTTTTCTCACATCTTGAATGATTTTCTTGCTTTTTGGAGCAATTTGTCTGTCAGAGGGAATCACCAGTAATCTTTGCTTGTTCCAAGTCGGCTGACAAGAGTCTTTTTTGGGGGAAACCATTTTCATTAACCCTTGAGGCATGTTGACTGTAACCACTGAATGTGCTGGCCAAATTTGCTTTGTGCAACTGAAAAGCTGGTAGCAGTTTTGAAATTCTTTCTTGCTTGTTTTGACAAGGACTGACTCAGAGTGAATGACACAATGATGAAAAGAAACAAGTACTAACAAATGATGCCCCTGTCGGAAGGACAGAAGGAAAAGTTTTTTTTTTCTTTTTTTTTGCGGTAACTAGCCTTAATGATCATGACATGCATTTTGAACGTAATGGTCGATCTATCAAACTGATCAAATCCTCCCTTTCACCATTCTTATGACCTTTGAAGTTGGTCTTGTTCGTGCTAATCCTTTGCGTCAGCTCCATGACTCACTATCGACTAGTGGTTCCCCGAGGGGTTTTTACCAACAAGCCTCTCTCATGTATTGATCTCTGTTTACCATCGCCTTACAGTGCCCTGAGGGTTTTCACTAGTAAGACTCTCTCATTTTTTCTTTTATTTTTCTTTTTCTTTTTCTTTTATGAGCAACTTGACAATGTTCTATGTCGTATGACAACTGTTGCTCATTCCATGCTTTCTTGCGTGAGCAACTGACAGTGTTCTATGTCGCGTGACAACCGTTGCTCATTGCATGCTTCTCTTAGCATTCTTGAACACATCGGGAAGTCTTTATTTGGAAGGTTTTTCGATAGGGTTGGAAATGAAGGTTGGCATGAAGGCTTAAATTAAACTCAAAATGAGGGGTTATAAACTTACAACTCTTGGAATCGACTCTTTTAAAAGGAAAATAAAATTCTTTCCGCAGTTTTAGCTACTGGGGACTTTATTTATTTATTTATTTTTGATTTTTTTTACGTATCCTATTTTTTAAGGAATCAGGTCTAACGTAGTTCAAACATCTGACCTAACTATATATATATATATATATATATATTTTTTTTTTTTCTTTCTTCTCTTTGTCTTTTCCTTTTTTTTTCAAAACAAATTGCCCAAGCTTTTATTTTATGAGGGCATGGACTTTGACTGTTCTTTTTTCTTATTTTTTTTCACTTGAACTATCTAAGGTTTTCCCCCGTTTGTATTCTTAGGGCATGAACTTTTCTTTTCATTTTTTTTGACTCTTGACTCTAAACATGATTCCAAAAGAGGGTGGTCAAAGAAAATAACACAGGCTTAAAAGGGGTAACAAAGGGTATAGAGTGTTTGGGTAGCAGAAAAAGGGCCTCCCGGCCTCGAGAACGCCAAAACATATTATCTTTTCGAATTGATGAACATGTATATCTTTTTGGTGTGTCGTGGTCGAATGACACTTTCCATCCATTAATGTCAAACTTTCGACCAAGCTTCAGTTGATTCAACATCCTCAAGCCCGATCTTCACAATGATTTGAAGGTGAATTTTACTCAACCTTAATTCCAAAGTATTTCAACTCTTTATCCGTCCTCAAAGTGTCTCTTTCTCACTTATCTCATTCAAGACTAAACCAGTTTTTAAGATCTGGCCAAATTTTTTGCATGCATGTCATATCACTAAAACTAGCGGAAAAAGAACTAAGCATGGAATGACACAAAAGGACAAATTGTATTTCATTGAGTAAACAACAAGACAAACAACCTAAAATCCAAGTTACAACCCTAAAATAACCCTGATAGCAACAAAACAAACAAACAAGACTGACATAAACAGAACAGAGGGATAGAAGGGTTTGACTCAATAAAACAAATAAAATCTGGATCACAACCCTGAAATAACCCAGATAATAGAAAAAACATCAAAATAAGCTACCAATATTCCTTTCTAGTGAGGAGGGAATGACTTTTCAATTGCTAAGCTTGACATTTAGCCACAAATTTGCTCATCATAAACAACATAACCTTCTCCAATTTCAAAATCATTAACTTCAGTCAGCGAGTTTCCGAGAGGATTATCATACTCCTTGTCACCATGCATCATCCCCACAAAGCGTGCATCATCCCCACAAAGCGTGCATCATCATGTGTAGGTAAAGGATTCTGCGTGATATTCTGGGTTTCACTGTCTTGAATCACAATCAGATTTTCCTGGATCATCCTTTCTATTTCTCTTTTCAAATCCCGACAACTTTCAATATCGTTCCCCTGGGCATTGAAGTGGTATTCACACCTTTTAGAAGGGTCAAAGCTTCTTGCACGTGGATCCACATGATTTGGAGGAATAGGTGCAATCATGTAATAATGATTTAATTTCTCAAACAAGCTTGCATATGACTCTCCTATTGGTGTAAAATTATCTTTCAACCTTTGTTCTCCTCTATACCCCTTTCTTGGATGTGGGTTATAGGGCACTTGGAAATTCTGTGGAGGCTGGTGGAGATTTTGCGATGCTCGCCTTCTGGGGTGTCTTGGTGGCTGGACAACATACTCAGGTGGAGAAAAAAGTATTGTGGGTTCTGAGGTGGATAGGATTGCTCAGGGGAATCATCGGAAAACAGACGAGGCTGGTCAGACCTTCGAGATGTTCTCCTAGGACCTCTTCTCAACCCTGATGCCATCATGATTTCTTCATCTTTCTCATTCATGTCACTTAAATTACCAGATTCAATTTGGACAGCCTGAGTTGTTGCTTTGAGAACTTCTTGGCTTATAATTTTGCCTATCTTAAGACCATTCTCAACCATTTCTCCCATTTTGATTGCTGCCGAGAAGGATTTGCCAACTGCGGACATCATGTTTTGAAAATAATCTGGCTCTTGAGCCTGAAGGAAGACAATGATTAGCTCGTGGTCATCCATGAGTGTCTTAACTCTAGCCGTTTGCTCTCTCCATTTAATGGCATATTCCCCGAAACTTTCAGTTGGTTTCTTCTTCAGGTTTGAAAGGGAATTGCGGTCCGGGGCAATGTCGATGTTGTATTTGAACTGTTTGACAAAGGCCTGAGCCATGTCCTCCCAGACATACCAGCGAGATGTGTCTTGATCAGTAAACCATTTGGGATTTATTTTAGTTTTCAGAGTCGTCACCCAGATTTTTGACGATGTTCCGGGACACCGTTTATTGAAATCCCAAACCGAGGAAATTTAGACTCTGTTTTAAGTTGTCTACGACCAGAAATCCGAGTAAAGAATTTTGTTAACCCGGGAGAAGGTGTTAGGTATTCCCGAGTTCCGTGGTTCTAGCACGGTTGCTTAACTATCAATATTTGGCCTAAATTATCTGATTATTTACGTGTTTTAGCCTATTGCGCATTTAGCCCTTTTTAATTTTAACCGCTTTAACATTTATGGATTTATCTTGAAACAAGTCACGATGGCGTGCACTTGGTTCATTTTTGGACACGTTATAACTGCGCCACATGAAATGCACCCGCAATTACAACATGTGATTTTTATTATGGTTTTGATTTAAAGTCGGGGACATGAGTTGCCACACCCGAGTGTAGATTACGTAGTCACGAATATGGTCATGACGGTTAAAAGGACTATTTGATACGATATTCAATTATTCTCTCTAGGTTTGGGATTTCTATCTAAAAAAGGTATTTTCAGCTTTACGAGATGTGTATATAAAACCAATTCAGATATTTACGGATTTATCTTAGAACAAGTCACGATGGCGTGCACTTGTTGTTTTTGAACACATTGCAACCACATCACATAAAATGCACCAGTGATTGCTACGTGTGATTTTATTTATTGTTTGAAGTTGTGGTCGAGTCACATAAATGTGTGCTCGAATGGAGTTTATGTATCACGACTATGCCACGGAAACCGTAGCCATAGTCACGATGATTTATTATTAATCCCGCCTAAAGCAAGCTACAATTTTCACAATTGATTAATTGCCCCAAGATCTGAGGCTTGTTCACAAGGGATAAAAAATTGTGAAACTTAACATCTTAACAGGGAGGAATTTAAAGAAGTTTAGTCTAAAGTAAACCTCTCAAATTTGGGAGTAGTGAGCATTTTCAGAACATTGAAAAGTGTGAAATTCCATTACTTAGGACCTACTTAAAATGAATATGCCACTTATAGGTTTGTCCTTTTTTGTCAATAGAACTTACTTTAACCCATCAAAACAATTTTTATACAAGTAAAACACAAGAGTTTTTTTTTATAACTTCTATACAATTAAGACTTCAGCTGTTATACAAATTAATCGTCTTTTTTCCTTCAAATAGAGCTTTATTAGCAAATTTAGGTGCTCTAACATACAGAACTGCAATGGAAATCTGTGCATAAATAAGTATGTGAAAGTAACAACTTATCATCACAAGAGGTGGAAGCTTTTTCGATGTCTCGGAATATAACCTCATTAATCTAATTGGTTAAAACTTAAACCTCAATCTCAATTCATACGAATGAACTCTAAGCCATAATTGTTACTACTAAATTTCAGTTGCAAAGCTAACAAAAGAAATTGAAAATCAGCACCCTAGCAATTCTCAAACAGAGAAAGAATCACTACGTAAGCATACAAAAAAAAAGCACACGAGTAATATAAGCTCAACAACATTATATATCAAGCTATGCACAAAGCAAAGATTTAACGTAGATCCGATCGACGCCAATTCACATGTGACTATCGAAGTAAAATTTCCTACCGACCACGAAAATAGCATTCGTGGCGGAGCCCGATCGGTAACTCAAAACACACAAAACATTGAAGGAGACAGGATCAGTCTGTCGCGCCCCTTTTTCTCACAAAATCGGATTTCGACATGTGACAATTCTTTTAAATGGGTATTAAAAGAGAAGAGTCACCACCTAACATTTTTTAAGGTGCGTTAGGTCACCTACTGTGTTATTAACTCTGTTTTTTAACTCAACGTTACCAAAGATCGGGTAAGGGATCAAATTACCTAAAGGAGAGGTGTTAGGCACTATTCGAGGTCCATAGCTGTGGGTCCCGACCGAACTTAGAACTATGTGGATTATGTAATTAGAGTAGGTGATCAAATAAACAAAGATTGGAGACGTTCATTATAACATAATTTGTACAAATATTAAGAACTACAAGATATAAATAAAATGTTCAAATGACTAAATGTAGAAAAAGGGGGGTGGGGGTGGGGGAGGTTCTATGTTTTTAGCCTAAAGGATCACCCCGTGCAACATAAATAATACTTCGCAACTCCCTTTAGATAGGAGTTGTTCGTATTATTCAGCGGGCACAGACTATCATCTCCTGCTACTCATTTACCATGTTAAAGTTGTTTACCTAGAGGCGCTCTAATTCAATTCTAAGTCGTAACCTATGCGTGCACTACCTATCCCATGCCTATGGTCCATGAGGCATTGGACCTCTATTTGGGTGGTTCTAGACTTTACTTAGGTTACTCAAAATGATAAAACTAACTGACATTCAAAACAAGTAGGACTTCATGTAAAGACAAATAAAGGCCCAAGTTACCCCCACACATAAACAACAAATGCACGCGGGCAGTGTAGGCATTACATAGTTTCAAAATTAAGGCTTAAAGTCCTATAGGCATGGTTTCTAGGTGATTCTGAATTCCAGCATCGTATAGGCGACATTATTGCTCTCAATGACTTACGCAGGGATGTCAGTAAACTATTTCTAAGCTTGAGCTATTAGCGATGATTTTATAACTATGTGCCTTAGAAAGGTGACATTGTCCTATAGGCACGAATCCTAGTAGTGGCATAGCTAATCAATGAAATAGTTTTTGAGAGTCCAGCATTAACAACGTTGATCTCATAAATAATTTTAAGCGAGTGAAAATATCCTATAGGCAGGATGTCACGACCCCAAATCCTAACAGACCGTGATGGCGCCTATCGTGGAACTAGGCTAGCCAACCATCACATTACTACGCTTTTGTTCAATTATAACAGTTCACAATTAAATAATAAGCATGCAACCATAACATCGATTAATATAATTAAGTCTTAACGTCCCAATAATAGTCTAACAAACCTCCCAAGAACTGGAGTCAATAGTCATGAGCATCTAAGAATAAATAAATCTAACTCTGCTAAAACTATAATTTTTTCTCTAAATCAAATACTAAAGCTAAATAGGGAAGGGAAATGGAGAAGCTGTGGATGCTGGACAGCTACCTCGAAATCTCGTGAACTGCTGCTAATGAACAAGGCAGCTACTGCTCCAAATCGGTACTTGAATCTGTGCACAGGCAACCTCACAATCACTCTGCCCATAAGGCAACCTCACAATCACTCTGCCCATAAGGCAACCTCACAATCACTCTGCCCATCAGGCAACCTCACAATCACTCTGCCCATCAGGCATCACTCAATCGGTACCGGCGCTCACTAGGGGTGTGTTACAGACTCCGGAGGGGCTCCTACAGCCCAAGCGCTATAATAAGCCACAACATGGCATAAATCACACACAATATAGGCCCGCAACCTCGCTCATATCATATCATCCTCACAATGTAGGCCAGCAGCCTCACTCATATCATAATATCCTCACAATATATGCCAATAGCCTCACTCATATCATAACATCCTCACAATATAGGCCAACAGCCTCACTCAGTCAGACACTCTCAATTTGCCTTTCAAGCCATAAATATACCAGGTTCTCGACCCAAAAATAGTGTTTTATTTTCAAGAAGTAGTATCAAAATGCTCTGAGTGTCAAAACAATTTCACATAATAGACTGAGTGAAAAATCATAACATACCAGTGAGGAAAATATAGTAAACACATACCCCAAGGGGTAAACAGATCGGCACTAGGCCCCAAACATGGCTTACAACCCAAATCATATCAAGTATATATAGTACTATTGGAAATAAGCTTTAAAAGCCGTTTCGCAACTCAATAGTCGCCTAAGTAAGGAATATATCTCCAAAGTTTCAACCTTTGCATTTCAAAACCCGTGAAAGGGTGCATAGTCCGGGGTTTCATACCCTCAGGACAGGATTTAAAGACATTACTTACCTCAAAACTAGCCCGAAAACTATTTCGCAACACACTTGCCTCTCGAATCAACCTCCGAAGGCTCCAAATCTACCAATTTCAGATTTTTATCATCAATATGTGCTCAAGGAATAAGGTCCAATTGAAAAATATCGAATTTAGCTCAAAAATACGAATTCGGTCAAAACCTGACCCCCAGGCCCGAGTCCCAAAACTCAGAAATTTTTATACAAAAGTGTTCTTCGTTCTCTCACGAGTACATATAAAGAACACCAAAATCGGGGTTCGTTTGACCCCTCAAATCGACCCCTAAAGGTCTCATAATCTCAAGCCCTAAAACCCAATTTTTCTACTGATTTTCCATGAATTTACACTGGTTTTATGTTCTACAATCATCCATAATCGAGTTTTAATGATCAAAATACTTACCTCTATGAAGAACAAGGATTTCCCTCTTCAAAATTGTCCCTGAAAGCTCTTTTCCGTACAACAATGGTGAAAAATAAGGTTTAAGTCGCGGAGGGTTTATTTATTTAATGCCCAGTGATTTATTCACCGCGATCGCGGACTTCCTGTCGCGATCGCGTAGCACAAAACGCACTGCCTCTCTTTTACTCTACGCAATCGCGGAATAGACCACGCGATCGTGAAGCTTATCCTTCCACACCCACGCGATCGCATCATACCCCACGCGGTCGCGATGACCAGTTGACCTCACCCCACGCGCCTGACTGGCCCCTTACGCGATTGCAATCTAGAGCACGCGATCGCACTGCTTTACCAGATCGACCTCTGCGATCGCGGACGCTCTCTTGAGATCGCAGAGAGTAAATTCTGCTCCCTTTTCCAATGTACTACGCGATTGCGGCTTTCCTCCCGCGATCGCAGAGAAGGATTCTCTGCTGCACAAAAACCAGAAACGAGTATGAATTCAAGTCCAAATGAGTCCGTTAATCACCCGAAATCAGTCCCGAGCCCCTCGGGACCCCAACCAAACTTACCATCATATCCCATAACATCATTCAAACTTAGTTGCACTCTCGAAACACCAAAACTAACATCAAAACACTAAATTTACATCAGATTCAAGCCTAAGAACTTTGATATTTCTAAAATCCACCAACGATGCCGAAACTATTCAAAACAACTCCGATTGACCTGAAATTTTGCAGACAAGTCCAAAATAACATTACGAACCTGTTCCTACTGTCGGAATTCCATTCCGACCCTGATAGCCTATTTTCAATTGCCGACCAGAATCACCAAAAACTAACTTTCACCAATTCAAGCCTAATTCTACACCGGACATCACAAAATTATTCTGAACACACTCCTAAGTCCCAAATCACCTAACGAAGCTACCCGAGCCATAAAATTCGCATTCCGAGGTCGTTTACCAATAAGTCAACTCTTAGTTGACTTTTTCCCATTTTAAGGATATTTTAAAGACTAATTGACTGAACTCTCACTATAACCGTTCGATTTCAAGCCTATCAACTCTAACACATCAATAACAATACAACCAACCTATAACAAGTCAATTACAGTAATTAAAATGCAGGTTCTACATAACGACAGACCGGGTCGTTACATTCTCCCCCACTTAAACACATGTTCGTCCTCGAACGTTCCTAGAGTTGTTCCAAACACCACCAAAATTGTTGTGTAACCTACCATGCACATATTCGGAGGTGATCTCACATCACCCTACCCATCTAGGTCTGATAACACAACATAACTGAAATTTCATTATCAAATCCTGACCCATAAACATTACAACTACATTTTCACTTCTGAATCAATTTACAAGATCAAAATCCCAAAACTATAAACTGAATAAGTCTGAGCACACTGTAACAAGTCATATCCGTAACCCAAGATGAAGTACCATGATGCACTGCATGACTCAAGCACTCATGGAGATAACTCCTACTCACAATAGTTGCTTATAACAACCCAACACCGGTAAATAACCTCCTATAAACAAAGCCTTGCTTTAACACTTTCATATGGTGCCAATGGTGAAAGGAACACGCAGAATCTAGTAACCATTCGTCTGATCAGCATCAATACCACTATACCATCCGGAGCTATAACTTGTGCAACTCGTGCACTCAACTCGTGCACTGTCCTCCACCTCTAGGTGGACGGAGCGCCGGTGCTGAGTATGTAGGCTGATAACTCTGCTGAACAGCCTTGCCCCGAAGTCTGGGACAAGTCCTCCTCATATGGCCTGAATCCCCACACTCATAGCATCTCACTGGAGGCATGGCCTGCTGCCCTGAAGAAGAAGAACCCTGAATAGTTGGGGGACGGTGAGAAACCTCTGGCATAGCACTAAAGTAAGGACTAGGAGGACCCTGATGACCTGAATACCCGCCGGAGGAACCCTAAATGGCTGGTGGGCGGTAAGAACTCTCCGGCATGGAACTGAAGTAAGGCCTCACTGGAACACCACGGGGAGGTGGTGGAGGAGATGAGTATGAAGGCCTGCTAGGCTGGCCTCTGTTGAACTAACCACTGCCCCTGCCTGGGGCACCTTTGAAATCTCCCAAAAATCTAGCTCTCTTATCCTGCTGACCCTGCTCTCTGCCCCTCGATCGGTAACCCTCGATCCGGCGAGCTATCTCGACCACAAGCTGATAAGGAGTACCCATCTCCACCTCTCGGGCCATGTTGGCCCTAATACCTGAGTGCAACCCAGCTACAAATCTCCGCACTCTCTCAGCATTCGTAGGAAGAATCATGAGGGCATGACGGGACAACTCTGAAAACCTGGCCTCGTAATCCGTCACTGTCATCTGTCCCCGCTCCAACTGCTCAAACTGATACCGCAGCTATTCCCTCTCAGAGGATGGAATATACCTGTCCAGGAACAGCTGAGTGAACTGCTCCCATGAAAGAGGACGGGAACCTGCGGGCCTACCCAGGATGAATGACTACCACCATATGCGGGCCCTGCCCTCTAGCTGAAAAGTAGTAAAATCAACTCCGTGGGACTCCAAAATCCTCATGTTGTGCAGTCTGTCCCTGCACCTATCAATAAAGTCTTTGGCATCCTCTCCCCTCTCTACTCCGAAGACAGGAGGGTGCAATCGAGTCCATCTATCAAGTAACTTCTGCGGATCGCCATCCGCAGCTGGTCTAAGCTCAGGTGCTACTGCTGGCTGTACTCCACCCGTGGGCAGAGTACCCGGAATCTGATATATCGCCGCTGCATGACCTACGGCCAGAGCGGTAGGGGTCTGAACTCCCCCTCCTGCCTGAGATGTAGCAGGATCCGGTGGAAATAAACCAGCCTGAGTCATAGTATCCATGAACCGCATCATACGACCCATGACCTCCTGGAAGCCCGATGCTGTCGTGAAATCCATCGGAGCTAGATCTGCTGGGGGCACCTCACCCCACTCCTCAGGGATATGGTCCTCTGGAGGTGCTAATGGGGTAACTCTAGGACACCCTCGTCCCCTACCTCAGGCCGGTGCCCTCCCCCGGCCTCTGCCACGGCCTGGGACTACGGGGGTAGCGACATCTCCCGGGCTTGGAATATCAGCTGTACGAGTCCTCACCATCTGTGAGAGAATAGAAGAGAAAGATTTAGTAAGACCATCGATTTCACGATAGAATAAAAATAAAGAGAGGTTTTCCTAACACCCTGTAGCCTCCCGAAGATAAATACATACGTCTCCGTCTCGATCCGCAAGACTCTACTAGGTTTGCCTGTGACTTGTGAGACCTACGTGAACCTAGAGCTCTGATACCATGTTGTCATGACCCAAATTCCTACTCAGGTCATGATGGCGCCCAACATCGAAGTCAGGCAAGCCAACACTAGTTACTAACGAAATTACTTAAACAAATGAAATATTCAAATACTTATCCAGTTTTAATTTAAGCAGTCCTTAAATGAAAGTGAGGAAGTGAGGCAATGTAATTTAAAGTAACTCAAAAATCATTTGCCAGCATAAAACAGAGTAGTATAACACTAGTGAATCAACTACGTGTGCCAAGACCTAGTGTCATAAGTCCACAGGCGACTAGTGGAATATACAAATAGACAAAATGAATGTACGACTGTCTGAAAGGGGGTAGACAAAAATATCCCAAAAGTAATAGAAAATCCACAGTGCCACTGCAGAATGCCAGGAAGAGCAGCTCACCGTGTAGTCAAATCCCGGTAGTACTCTCAACAACGAACACCTGAATGGTGACCAGGTGCAACAACCTTAGAACCTGTACAATTAAGTACAGAAGTGTAGCATGAGTACATATAAACAAATATGTACCCAGTGAGTATCCCGTCTAAACTCGAAGAAGTAGTGACGTGAGGTAGACGTGTTACTCACTAGAGTCGTTATCAATAATATGATTTAAATCTAGACAGGAATAACATTTATGGAAAGCAAGTAGACATGGAGCATCATTACATAAAGATAACGATCAACCTGCAAGGGCCAAGTAACAATATTTAATAAAAATCACAAGTTTCATTCCCACAGAACCATTGAATTGGTAAGAATAATAATAAGACTCTATATAAAGCACATATCATATAATATGCCGAAGCGTACGGCCGGAGCGACGCAGAAATTTAAATGTGCACTGCCGAGGGTCGAGCGACACGAACCATAGATGCATCTATTACCCCGCTCGCGAATCGATCATGCGACGCAGTTGACATAAATATAAGGCTACCCCGCTCACGAATTATACATGCGACACGGGTGCTCGTAGACATACACAGAATTATCAAGAAATTCAGGAATTTATCATGGATTATTCTTAAATTCAGGGATTTAAGCACTTAAACTTACACATAGCTTCCAAAATTCTCATGTCAATTTCAAGGATAATAAGCAACCAGGAACAAAGTAAGGATGCATGTAAGGCACATAGAGGCATGCTTGTGAAATCCTAAATTCTACCCGACACAATTAAGTAGTAGCTACGCACGGACTCTCGTCACTTTGTGCATACGTAGCCCCCGCAAATAAGGACAAATTCAATCGTTTACATTTACCTATGGGGACAATTCCCTCTTACAAGGTTGGAAAGGAGACTCACCTCGCGTAGAATCAACTTCCCGGTCAAGAACGCGCTCGAAACTCCAAATCTTACACCCGAGGACTCGAAACTAGTCAAATGATATATAAATATGTCAATGCATGCTCAAGGTATGGAAATTCTCCTACTTATTTAGTAAATTCACTATTCTTGAAGAAATCCCAAAATACACCCCCGGGCCCACATGCTCGGATTCCGGAAATTTTCGAAGATAACACTCACCCATAGCCTAAGGATCATTAATATGTAATTTTTATATGATTTCATGGTAGAAAAGTTGTGAAATTCCCTAAAGTTCATCAACCCTAGGTTTTCATTCTATCCCCTATGATTTCCACTATTTAGATGTTAATCTACCTAAGTTTTGGTGTAAAAATCTAACATTTAAATAGAATTTACTTACCTCTTAGTATCTAGGTTGTGGAGAGTTCTTCCCAAGCTCTCAAGTCTTCAATGGAGGTGTAAAATGGAAAAAATGAAGGAAATCCCGTGTTTAAGTGAAAGTGCACTGCTTGGCCTACAGGGGTTCCGCACCTGCGGCTCGAGGACCGCACCTGCGGTCTCTCGCCTGCAAACTGAGGCTCGCACCTGCGGAGTTGGAGACCGCACCTGCGGTCACACCAGATCAGGTGCACTAACTGCATTTTCAGCTGGTTTCTGATCTTGTGTGGTGTACAGGAGGCACCTGGGCCCACCTGAGCCCCCGTCCAATTATACCAACAATTCCTAAATCATAATACGGACTCGCTCGAGCCTTCGGAACACCCGAAACAACGCTAAATCTCAAAATCACCCCTCAAAACCCCTAGGATCAAACTTAAGAATTTCTAAGTTCTTGAATTCGGTTTCAATGCGCCGAACCGACCTATACTACTCGGAATGACACCAAATTTTGCAGGAAAGTCATGAATGACCTAACGGAACTTTTACCAGTCTCGGAATTCTGTTTGGACCTCGATAACATAAAATCACGTTCCAAACCAAATTTCAAACTTAAGGAAACTCTATTTCGCTATTTGTCTCGAAACGCTCCCGGGTCATCCAAAACCCATTCCGGATATACGTACAAGTCCGAAATCATCATACGAAGCTAGTGGAATTGTAGAAACTCGATTCTGATGTCGTTTACTCAAAATGTTGACCGAAGTCAAACTCGTCTCTAAAAAGCCAACCTTAAGGAACCAAGTGTTCCTTTACTATTCCAAACACTTCCAAATCCCGAACCACCCATCCCCGCAAGTCACAAATCACGATAAGCCGCTACAGAAAGTATCATTTGTGGGATCGGGGTCCGAATACGCAAAACGACCGGTCGGGTCATTACAATATAGGCCCGCAACCTCACTCATATCATATCATCCTCACAATGTAGGCAAGCTGCCTCACTCATATCATAACATCCTCACAATATAGGCCAGCAACCTCACTCAGTCAGACACTCTCAATTTTCCCTTCAAGCCATAAATATACTGGGTTCTCGACCCAAAAATAATGTTTCATTTTCAAGAAGTAGTATCAAAATGCTCTGAGTGTCAAAACAATTTCACATAAAAGACTGAGTGAAAAATCATAACATACCAGTGAGGAAAATATAGTAAACACATCCCCCAAGGTGTAAACAAATCGACACTAGGCCCCAAACATGGCTTACAACCCAAATCATATCAAGTATATATAGTACTATTGGAAATAAGATTTAAAAGCCGTTTCACAACTCAATAGTCGCCTAAGTAAGGAATATACCTCCAAAGTTTCAACCTTTGAATTTCAAAACCCGTGAAACGGTGCATAGTCCGGGGTTTCATACCCTCACGACAGGATTTAAAGACATTACTTACCTCAAAACTAGCCCAAAAACTATTCCGCAACATGCTTGTCTCTCGAATTAACCTCTGAAGGCTCCAAATCTACCAAGTTCAGATTTTTATCATCAATATGTGCTCAAGGAATAAATTCCAATTGAAAAATATCAAATTTAGCTCAAAAATCCGAATTCGGTCAAAACCTGACCCCTGGGCCCGCATCCCAAAACTCAAAAATTTTATACAAAAGTGTTCTTCGTTCTCTCACGAGTCCGTACATATAAAGAACACCAAAATCGGGGTTCGTTTGACCCCTCAAATCGACCTCTAAAGGTCTCATAATATCAAGCCCTAAAACCCAAATTTTCTACTGATTTTCCATGAATTTACACTGGTTTTATGTTCTATAATCATCCATAATCGAGTTTTAATGATCAAAATACTTATTTCTATGAAGAACAAGGGTTTCCCTCTTCAAAATCGCCCCCGAAAGCTCTTTTCCGTACAACAATGGTGAAAAATAAGGTATAAGTCGCGGATGGTTTATTTATTTAATGCCCAGTGATTTCTTCACCGCGATCGCGGAGCACAAAACCCACTACCTCTTTTTTACTCTACGCGATCGCGGAATAGACCACGCGATCGCGAAGCTTATCCTTCCATACCCACGCGATCACATCATACCCCCACGCAGTCGCGATGACCAGTTGACCTCACCCCACGCGCCTGACTGGCCCCTTACGCGATCGGGATCTAGATCACGCGATCGCACTGCTTCACCAGATCGACCTCTGCGATCACGGACGCTCTCTTGCGATCGCAGAGAGTAAATTCTGCTCCCTCTCCCTATGCACTACGCGATCACGACTTTCCTCCCGCGTTCGCAGAGAAGGAATCTCTGCTGCACAAAAACCAGAAAACCAGAAAACCAGATATGAATTCAAGTCCAAATGAGTCCGTTAATCACTCGAAATCAGTCCCGAGCCCCTCGGGACCCCAACCAAACTTACCAACATATCCCATAACATCATTCAAACTTATTTTCACTCTCAAAACACCAAAACTAACATCAAAACACCAAATTTACATCGGATTCAAGCCTACGAACTTTGATATTTCTAAAATCCACCAACAATGCCGAAACTATTCAAAACAACTCCGATTGACCTGAATTTGCAGACAAGTCCAAAATAACATTACAAACATGTTCCAACTGTCGAAATTCCATTCCGACCCCGATAGCCTGCCAACCGGAATCGCCAAACACTAACTTTCACCAATTCAAGCCTAATTCTACACCGGACATCACAAAATTATTCTGAACACACTCCTAAGTCCCAAATCACCTAACGAAGCTATCCGAGCCATATAATTTGCATTCCAATGTCGTTTACCAATATGTCAACTCTTAGTTGACTTTTTCCTATTTTAAGGCTATTTTTAAAGACTAATTGACTGAACTCTCACTACAACCGTTCGATTTCAAGCCTATCAACTCTAACACATCAATAACAGTATAACCAACCTATAACAAGTCAATTATAGTAATTAAAATCCAGGTTCTACGTAACGACAGATCGGTTCGTTACACAGGATTTCTAACAATTAACAATCAGACTTGATTTGTATAACACTTTATCCCTATAGGCATGCTATCTAGGCAGGGCAATCTAATGAGAATAACGGAAGTAGTTGATTAAAATATTAGAATCAAATATTCATGATTTCTAGATGGGAAATATACTTAAAAACAATAGAGGCAATTGGTTGATTGATTAGTCGGATCCTTATAGATAGTGGTATATAAGCTAGCCAAGCAACTTTTTTACTACTTCCTATAGGCATGCTGTTTAAACGTGCACAGTAAACAATAAGTAAGACAAATGCTTAAACTAACATGCTTTGAGTGGTGAACAAGTATTAGACAAGTTAAGTGAAGTGTGTGATTCCCTATAGGCATGATATCTATCAGTGTACAAAATAAAACATGCTAAACAACAAGTAGAGCACATAGAACCTATAGACATATTTTCTACCCTTTCATACAAGTATTAGAATACCTTCAGCTCCCTTTTACTAATTTCACCATCATTTGATTTTACAGATTATTACAAATCACTATTAAATAATTACAAGCCCAAATACACTTGACAAAACTAGCCTTAAACTTCAATTAGCAAAACATTCTAAGCAAGATCATGCTCAAATTGGGAGAACATATAAGACACATATGAGGCAAGTTCATGTTTACCACACCAAAACAGAGTTTGATCGTGATAAGATTGACAATCTTAGGATGGTATGCCTATTAAGTGAGTTTCAAAGTAAAGCATGACGCAGAAACAACCTAACGACCTCTAGACTGACTTATAAACATGAAGAAGGTAGAGTGCAATCCCATGGGAAGATTTTAACATGAGAACCTTGTGAGAAGGTGGTGGTAAATAGCATGCTAGTGGGCACAATTTAGCAATAATAACTTAGTTGATCATGAAATTTAACATGGTGGACATTAACTATAACGCAAAGATTCTACAGAACTCACATGTCAATTATTGAATAGCAAACATTAGGTTCCAATCAGTCAACCCCACATGATATAAGAACAATACCTTGGATTTATCCAAGAATCAAATGCTAAGAGTGCATGATTGATAGGTTAAGGAATACAATTATAAGAGTTACAAACCTGCTTGGCTAGAAATCAAGACAGTGCAACAACATGGGAGAGTTTAAGGATCAGTTTTCATGAAGCTAAATCTTACACATGAAGGACCTAACAGGAAAAGCTTCATTAAAGCATACTATGGGCAAGCAATTTATACACAAGTCCCAGAAATCCATGGCATAAGTGTGAACTCATAACATGTAAAAGAGATGAAAAATCACGGCTAACATGAGCATAACCAATCAGAAAGAACCTAGAAGGCCAGGAACTATTTGAATCAATTACGCAGATCGAAGGGATACTACACATGTTGAAACCTATCATGTTTGATACTAGAGAACATGGAGCTACAGAATATTCATTGAGATAGTAGAATTACAGAAATAATACAATGCTGGGAATTCTCAAATAACAAAGAAGCCTAAGCCATGCTTGTCTAAAAGTTCAAACAGTGTTGGCACACAAAATACACATACACGAACAAGTATATAAGTAATAGTTAAGGCTACAAAGAGTCAATAATGCTAACTAATTGCGAAGATATACAAGCAAAAGAGTGAAGAACTTAGAATATCAGTATGAGTCACTAGTGGTAATTGAAAGAGGACAATAGAACCCCAAAATCTGTGATGCTTCAGAGTTCATAAGAGTCTCGAGAAGGTCTCCGAGCAGTGCTTGCACCGGAGGAAGTCGTTTAATGGAATTATGGTTTTGGCTTTTAACCGGCCAAGAAGTCAGCAGTTCAGAAAGTATTCGAGTGTAACAGAGTGAGTGAGTGAAAGAGGAGAATAATAAGAATAACAACAGTCAAAATTAGGCATGTTAAGGAATTAGGGGAGGGGTTTATAAAGCAGTAGGAATTGAGAGGACAAACATGGAAAGAAGAATTATAACACAAAATAAGGGAATACCATTAATCATACGGAATACGGGAAGGAAAATCAATAATAGAGAATACGGAAAAGAAGATCAATCATACAACATAAGAAAAAGAAATCAATCATACAGAATAAGGAAAAGACCACATACAAATAAATTTTAAATCGAAATAAGGGCAACGAGTAAGGAAAACCCTAATTAAGCCGGATTCGATGGAAATATTCCCAAACCGAAGAGATACTCCTTGTTCTTTGAGGTGTTTAGTCGGAATCCCATAATATCTACAAGGCCGAGCCCATTTTGACCCGATTTACACGAGATACACCTTCCATATATGGAACGATACTCAGTATTACCATATCAAAGTGGTAAGCGTTCAGAAAAGGCAAGAAAACCTCTGGTTTGAAGGCAATATGCAAAGAAAAGGCGAGACGATTTTGGTCGTTAGGATTTAGGTTTGGGAGATGAAGGGGAATGTTTGGAGGCAGCGGAAAGGATAAAATGGGCTTTAGGGTTTGGGTTATGGGGATATAAGAAGAATGGGGGATTTATTATGGGTCGTCAATCATTTGAGATCAACGACCAAGATTATATAGGAAACTGGGCGGGTCAAAGGTAATGAGTCATTTTGTTGGGCTGCTGAGGGATCAAAGAAATGGGCCGGGTATTTGGGCCTGTAATTTGATCCCAAAATTAGATTTTATATTGGGGCTATAAATTAAATATGTAAAATTTGTTTGAAATAATTTATAAAAGGTAATTTATAAGTAATAAAAAATATTACTTGTGCAGTAAAATGATTTAAAATAAATAGCTTAACATTAAAATTATAAAAATGCTATTTTGGCAGAAATAATGTAATTATGTATGAATTTAGGCTATTAATGCAAAATTATGTAAATAGCTTAAAAAACAAATATACTTACATAAAATAAAGTAAACTATTCTGAAACATATATATTGATGCAAATTATAACTTTGGGTAATTAAGTCATCACAAAATAGTTTGAGGGGTAATTAATAAAATTCAAGTAATGTAAATACAATAAAAATTAATTTTAAAGCTCTAAAAATTAAGGAAAATTATATAATACTTGTATAAATCTTGTAAATGAAAAAAAAAGATATTTTGAAAGTATATGTACTTATTTGAAAAATATGAGGGCAAAATTGGGTATCAACACCTGCCCCTCTTTACTTGGGAATGATGAAAGAGTTGTCGGATAAAGAAAATGATGACCAATTTTGGCCGAATTGAGTGGGAATAGTGTGATTGAAAAACATTGGCCGAACCTTGGTTTCTGAGTTGCCTACATATCCCTGGTATTACGGGAATTATGCCATGTGTAGTTCTGGATCCAACAGTGAACGAAAACGATTGAGTTATTATAAGAGTGGTCGCATGTTTCAAAAATGATACTTTTGGGTAAGATAGTATTGTAGGCGGAGTCATGAATGTGAAATGAATGTTGCGGGCGTATCATGGGGGCAGATGTCTGCATGGTCATAAAGCGAAAGGTAGGCATTGTCGGTTACGTCTGAAGTAGTCAAAGGATGTGAATGTTGTGAATGGAAACCGGAGCGAAGATTGCTCCTATTTGCATAGTAGTTACTCCCGAGTTACCTGCAAAACTTAAAACACGGTGCATTCAAATATATATGGGTTATTGAAAAAATTTAAACATGATGTAAATTCTCTTTGGACCATGAAGATTGTCTTTGGATGAGGAGGATGATGTCCTTAGACCATGACATCCTGGGCCATGAAGTGTATGACAAGAGATTCGCAGGCCATGTGGATGGTGCCTCTGGACTATGACACCTTTGAATAATGAGGTGCAATTTTAAGAGATCCTTAGGCCACGGAATGGTGTCTCCCAGCTATGAGGATGATGCCTTCAGACTATGACACCTTCAGACAAAATGATGATATTACAGCCTATGAAATGCAAAGATAAGATGCTTAGTCTTATGAGAGGATGGGACAAGACAAGGCTTAGTCTTGTGTGAGATGAGGGCAATGCTTAGCCTGATGCGAATAAGGGAGACAATGCTTAGTCTCATGCAAGGAAAAGCAATGTGCAGCCTTGTGCAATTACGGAGGCATAGCTTAGCCTTATTCAATAAATGGAGACAATGCTTAATATCATGCAGGGAAAGGCAATGCTTAGCCTTATGCAATTAGGGAGGCGATGCTTAGCCTTATGAAATTAGGGAGGCGATTCTTCGTCTCATGCGAGAAAGGGAGACAATGCTTAGTCTCGCATAGGGAAAGGGAGTTCTTAGCCTTATGCAATTAGGAAGGCAATGCTTAGACTCATGCAAGAAGAAGAGACAATGCTTAGTCTCATGCAGGAAAGGCAGTACTTAGCCTTATGCAATTAGGGAGGCATTCCGTAGCCTCATGCAAGAAGAAGAGACAATGCTTAGTCTTATGCAGGAAAGGCAGTGCTTAGCCATATGCAATTAGGGAGGTAGTGCTTAACCTCATGCAAGAAGAAGAGACAATTCTTAGTCTCATGCATGGAAAGGTAATGCTTAGCCTTATGCAATAACAGAGGCAGTGTTTAGCCTAATGCAAGTAGAAGAGACAATGCTTAGTCTCATGCGGGGAAATGAGGTGCTTAGCCTTATGCAATTAGGGAGGTGATACTTAGCCTCATGCAAGAAACGAAGACCTTGTTTAGTCTTACGCGAGAAAGGGAGAAAATGCTTAGTCTCACATAGGGAAAGGCAATGCTTAGCCTTATGCAATTAGGAAGTCAATGCTTAGCCTCATGCAAGAAGAAGAGACAATGCTTAGTCTCATGCAGGAAAGACAATGCTTAGCCTTATGAAATTAGGGAGGCAGTGCGTAGCCTCATGCAAGAAGAAGAGACAATGCTTAGTCTCATGCAGGGAAAGACAATGCTTAGCAATATGCAATTAGGGAGGCAGTGCTTAGCCTCTTGTAAGAAGAAGAGCAATTATTAGTCTCATGTAGGAAAGGCAGTGCTTAGCCTTATGCAATTAAGGAGGCAGTGCTTAGCCTAATGCAAGAAGAAGAGACAATGCTTAGTCTCAGGCAAGGAAATGCAGTGCTTAGCCTTATGCAATTAGGGAGGTGATGCTTAGACTCAAGCAAGAAACAAAGACACTATTTAGTCTCATGTGAGAAAGGGAGAAAATGCTTAGTCTCATGCAAAGAATGGAGACAATGCTTAGTCTCACATAGGGAAATGCAGTTCTTAGCCTTATGCAATTAGGAAGGAAATTCTTAGCCTCATGCAAGAAGAAGAGACAATTCTTAGTCTCATGCAGGAAAGGCAATGCTTAGCCTTATGCAATAAGGGAGGCAGTGCTTAGCCTCATGCAAGAAGAAGATATAATGCTTAGTCTCATGCAAGGAAAGTCAGTGCTTAGCCTTATGCAATTAAGGAGACAGTGCTTAGCCTCATGCAAGAAGAAGAGTCAATGCTTCGTTTCATGCAAGGGAAGTCAATGCTTATTCTTATGCAAGAAAAACGATGAGCGACAGTGAAATATTGAAGTATTTCTTAGTTGGATGTAGTTGCGTTTGGTAATTTGACATCATGAAGGTAGTGATTTGATGTGCGTATGTATTTTTGAGTATTGTTGTTTTCCTGCATTCAAAGAAAATCGTGAGTTTTACGGGGAAGGTCAGTTCGTGCTCTAGACCCCTTGCTTTGTCTTCACTCTTATCTTGAAGTCTTGTTTGAGTTACCCTGGGTAACATCTCGCTGTCACAAAAACAAAGTATTCGAAAAAAATATGTATGCATTTAACAAATTATTTGCAAAAATAGTTGTTTGAAATGTATTGTAGTATGCTAGATCAATAAATTTAGTTGAATTGGCGACTGTGATACATTTAGAGACATTGCCACCTCTTTGCCTCTGAATTTTGAGGGTCCTTCTCAAAATTCTGCCCCAGTTTAAATGCATATTCTTGACAATACTTTTCAGCTATGCCACACATGACGATGTCGACTTGAACTTGCGATCTTGCCCCAGTTTCTGATCATGGGAAAATGAAGATTTTATTAAGATGTGACCGAACCCACAGGGCTGCCTGTGTATCCCCTCTTCAATGGGAATCAGGTCAAGCGTAGTTCAGTTACATCAAATGAAGAAATGCGAAAAATCCAAAACATAGTATCTCTTGATTGCGTCGGAGTTGATATGTTTTGGCCAAACTTGTCCGTCCATTTCTGCAAGTATAAGTGCTCCTCTTATTAATACCCGATGAACCATATAGTGTGATAACCCAAAAGGTCATCCCATATATTTTTAGTAATTTTGTGTCCCGAGGTCGTGAAAACCTTCTTCTATCTCACCTCGATTTGCGTGCACAGCCCGGGCGTGTAGCCAGGAAGCCTTGATGTGAAAAACTGAAAAAATTAGCAATTTTGAATTCGAAATATGAATAAAGTTGACTTTGGTAAACATTTTTGGTAAACGGACCCGGACCTATGATTTGACGGTCTCGGAGGGTCCGTAGGAAAATATGGGACTTGAGCGTATGCCCGGAATCGAATTTCGAGGCCCCAAGTCAGAGAAATGAATTTTTAAGAGAAATTGTTTTCTGAAAAATATAAAGGTTTTTTGAAAGTGAAATGTTATGTTAAACCTGTGGTATCGGGCCCGTATTATGGTTCCGGAGCCCAGTACAGGTTCGATATGATTTATATGTGTTGTCTAAGAAACGGAATCCATTTGACGTGATTCAGACCTAAAATGCAAAAAAATTGATGTTTAAAGTTGTTTTGAGAAATTTCGTTGATTTTGAGGTTTAATTCAATGTTTATGATGTTATTTTGGTGATTTGATTACACGAATAAGTCCGTAGGAAGTTTTTAAGGTTGTGTGCACATTTCATTTGGAGTTTCGAGGCTCGGGTGAGTTTCGGATAGGTCCCGTGATGTTTTTAGGCTTAATACAGGGTTGGGGCAGGTTCAGAGAAGTGTAGATCTCTGAACCCGCCAATGCGGTCCGCGGAAGGTCCTTCGTGGCCGCGGTCGTCTTTGTGCGGTCCGCAAACGGGCCTTCGCGGCCGTGGTCGTCTTTGCGCGGTCCGCGGAAGGGCCTTCGCGGCCCCGGTCGTGTTGTGCGGTCCGCGGTAGGGCCTTCGCGATTGCGGTCCCTTTTGTGCGGTCCGCGGTGGGGGCCTGAGGGGGTATATTTAAACGAGATTTTCAGTTATTTTTCATTTTCCAAAACCCTAAAAACATAAGAGGCGATTTTCCAAACACTCTTTCTTCTCCAAAAAATTAGTAAGTGATTTCTAACTCATTTTCTTTACTTCTTAACTTCTTTTTACAAGATTTCATCCTATAAACTAGGGTTCTCATTGTGGAATTAGGAATTTTGGGTAAAACCTATGAATATTGAAATTTAGGTATTTAGACCTGAAATTGAGGTCGGATTCCAAAACCATTTATATATTCAGGCTCGGGGGTGAATGGGTAATCGGTTTTTGGTCCGAATTTCAGGTTTGAACCGAGCGGGCCCGGAGTCGGTTTTTTACTTTTTGGGGAAAACTTTAGAAAACCCATTTCTATGCATTAGAATTGATCCATTTAGTATTTATTGATATAATTAATTAACTTGTGGCTAGATACGAGCGAGTTGGTGGTGGAATCAAGAGGTAAAGCGGTAGTTAAGGCTTGAATTGTGTTCGTGGCATCGAGGTAAGTGTTTGGCCTAATCTTAGCTTGAGGGAATATGTGTTGAGTCTTATTTTCTATGTGTTTATTACATGTCCAATATATAGGTGAGGTGACAAGTACCTATATGTTGTGGTCAAGCATGCCCATGAGTCGAATATGAGCAATTATGTGATTTTCATTGAGGTTTATTGTGTTATGGATTTAATATCGATTTGGCAGTTATTCGTTTGAGGGAAATTCTTGGTTGTGAACACTGTTGAGTACTTGAGCGGTTGAGAGATATTTTGTTATATTATACACTTGTGTAGGATTGGTTATAGCTTTGTCCCTTGCCGGGATGGTATTATTGCAGATGATTATTTCTTTGCATTTATAGTTTCTTATTGTTGATTTTCTTACCAAACTATTGTTTTTGATATTTATGCACGAGAGGACATTCCGTGACATGTTTATGTTATTTATGCACGATGGGACATTCCGTGCCATGTTTATGTTGTTTATGCACGAGGGGATATTCCGTGCCATGTTTATGTTATTTATGCATGAGGGGACATTCCGTGCCATGTTTATGTTGTTTAAGCACGAGGGGACATTCCGTGCCACGTTTATGTTGTTTATGCACGAGGGGAAATTTCATGCCACGTTCATGTTGTTTATGCACGAGGGGACATTCCGTGCCCCGTTGATGATATTTATGCACGAGGGGACATTCCGTGCCATGAGTGTGATGTTTTATGCACGAGGGGATATTCCGTGCCGTGTTGTGATACTTTAGCACAAGGGGACATGACGTGCCATTTCATTTCACTTGTTTATTTCGTGTTTTTTATTCTCGTTATTATTTTGATATTTAAACGGTTTCCTCGTTCCGTCCTTTCAGTATTTGCTACCCTTTTCCCCAGCATGTTTCTCCGTTATTGTACGTAACTGTTTACTTCCTGTTATATTTTATTTAAACTGCACAGGTGATATTACTTGTCGTGTCCTAGACTCGTCACTACTTTTCCGAGGTTAGGCTCGATACTTACTCAGTACATGGGGTCGGGTTTACTGATGCTACACCTGCACTTCTTTATGTTGTGCAGATCCCGGTACCGGACACAATGGACACTGATCGAGGAGGCTTCTTTCAGTCCACTAGTCGACACTGAGGTAGTCTTACAGGCGTTCGCAGGCCTTGGCGTCACCTCCTATCATACTTCTTTTCCCGTCTTTACGTATTTCTGAGACAGTAGTACCTTGTTTATTCAGACCTTTATTTTTAGCAATCATAGACAGTCCGTGAAATTGTGACACCAGATTTTGGGGATTGTTATTAAGGATTTTGTAATACTATTTACTTAAGTTGTTAGATTTCATTTCTTCCGCACTTTGTTTTCTAATTGTTCTTGTATATCACCGTTAAATGCTAAATATTAAAGGATCATGTTAGAATAACTGGTAACGTTGGCTTGTCTAGCGGGTTCAACGCTAGACGCCATCACGGTCCCAACAGTGGGATTTCAGGTCGTGACAAGTCGGTATTAGAGCACTAGGTTGTTTAGGTCTCACAATTCACAAACAAAATTGGTTGAGTCTGAGGGATCGGTACGGAGACGTCTGTACTTATCTCTCAGAGGCTATGAATTTAGGAACAATTTCCCTTCTATTCTACTCTATTGTGCGAATTTATTCTACCATTGATGATTGAACTTACCTACTCTTTCCCTCAAGAAAATCTCGATAACACGCAAAGCGTCTACAACTGGACAAGAGATGAAGCCCCAGTGACAGCTCCGACAAGGGGAAGAGACAGAAGCAAAGCTCAGTCTAAAGCTCGGACATCAACATCTATTGTGCAGTCTCAAGTGGATCTAGACACAGAGGTTATAGCTCAGTCGGTACATGTTGGACTTGTCCAGATTCCAGAAGGATTTATAGCTACTCCAGTATTGCATAACAAGGGAATGGTTGAAAGCATCGGGGTTGATTTATATAAGCTGTGAAGTTTAAAATTGTGGATTATCAGGTATTGTGACCTATGACTTCGTGCCAAGTAGGGAAGTCCACTGTCAAGGAATAGATTGCGAGGCCATGTGTTATATCGATTTTGGCTTGGAATGTATAAGGCCGGGGATTTTGCAAGAGATGAAGCTAGGAATTTTGGTACGTATTCCACCTTAATAACCATATACTTCAGTACCAAAGGAGTTATTCAAACAACTTTAAATCTACATAAGGTCTACTCAGCGCGGAAGTCACGGTTGTGGATTTTGGGGTGCTCCAGAGGGAGTACAATGATTAACAAGCTTCTAGACTACATAATTCGCGCCAAGATTTATCGGTATAGAGCTCTACTTTTGTCATCATTAGGTGACAATAGAGATAAGAGTTACCCCAAAATAATAATGAAAAGTATATGAATAAAAGGGGTAGTTCAACATTGTTGAGTCCACATGGTAAAAGAAGAAATTGGCCGCCAGTGTTTGTGGCAAGCCTACGAAGAGGATGACCAGCCAACGCAACATTAATTACTTGACTCAATTGTCATAAATGTTTTTGAAATAGTTATTCTCGGACTCTCCATAATACGTGGCGCATAAGGTTTGAACAGGTGCGTCAGGTCATATGACGGTGTCAGAATATGCCATCAGGTTCGATAAGTTAGCCCGTCATACTCCTACTTCGATTCATCTAGCCAGAGGGCAAGTCCACGGACTCATTAAATGACTCAATTATGACTGTAAAATTTTGTGCGACTCAGGGCAAGTTGATACTTTATGTCGGCTAATGGTAGAAATTTTCCTAGACTTGGGAGAGTCATATTTCATCAGAGCACTCACACTACGTGCCCCATTGCAGTTACAACTCATCTACATAACCAGTTAGGGAAAAAAGGAGTCGTAATGTCGAAAGTGGAGGTCAGATTCCTAGAGGTGGAGACCCAGCCTGTTGATATATTTTCTATGGTATGACTTAGGTTGTTACATTAAATAGTGTCATTGCAAGAACAATCTCTAAATATTATAAAGTGATGATTTTCTGAACTTAATTCAGTTATGCGTATCTAATAAAAATTCTTCTAATATGCTCCACTCTCGGGTGAGCTTTATAACTCTAGAATCTACTTATGTGAATACTTGTATTGAGAAATTCTGTGGAGATAACTGTGTCTATCATTACTTGTTGTAATTTTGTTTAACGAAAAATATTTAAAGGAAGGAAATGGAATGTTTCGATTGACACGATATGCATATTACTTGTGATTCAGAATTGAGGACGAGATCCTCGCGTGTTAATATGATTTGGTATATTTAAATCGGACTACGAGCTGCGGTGGAAGTTATGTAAGGATGAGATCCTTGTGATGGAAATTCTTGTATTTAAATTCTCTCTTGTGAATTAAACTTTTTACTATAGTACTGGTAGGGAGTCATGCTTGTTAGACTTATTCAAATTTTTTTTATGTATAAGATAATAATAATAATAATAATAATAATAATAATAATAATAATAAATAAATAAATGAATGAATGAATTAATTAACTATCTGTGCGTAATTTGCCAAATTCGTGCTATAATTATGGAGCCTTAACCTACAAGGTAGGTGCCCGCCCAAGTGGCGTTCAATGAAACACGTTATTTCGGGTATAATTACGAGGTCTTCAAGCATCGTATCTCGATATCAGTATTGCGAAGGTTTGAAAGGAGATTATTGTTATTTGATAATTCTGTAATTGGCTATGAACAACTATTAAGAAAATAAAGGCAGTTAAGAACTAGCCTAGACCCACTACAGCTACGAAGATTAGGAGCTTCTTGGGCTAAGCAGGTTATTATTGCTGGTTTGTGGAGGGATTTTCATCTATTGTAGCCCCGATGACCACGTTGACTCAGAAGGGTGCCCCGTTTAGGTGGTCAGATGAGTGTGAGGCGAGCTTTCAGAAGCTCAAGACAGCCTTGACCACGACACTGGTGTTGGTTTTGCCCTAGGATCAAGGCCATATACTGTATATTGTGATGCTTCATGGGTTGGACTTGGTGCAGTGTTGATGCATGATGGCAAGCTAATAGCTTATGCTTCACGTCGGTTGAAGGTTCATGAGAAGAACTATCCAGTTCATGATTTAGGGTTAGCAGCTATAGTCCATGCGTTGAAGATTTGGAGGTATTATCTGTATGGTGTGTCTTGTGAGGTGTTCACGGATCATAAGAGTTTGTAGTATCTATTCAAGCAGAAAGAGTTGAACATGAGGCGAAGAAGATGGTTGGAGCTGTTGAAAGACTATGACATTACCATTCTATATCATCTGGGGAAGGCCAATCTGGTGGCCGATGCTTTGATCCGGAAGCCATCCAGCATGGGTAATCTTGCTTATATTCCGGTCAGGAGCGACCACTTGCTTTAGATGTTCAGGCTTTGGCCAACCGGTTCCTAAGATTGGATGTTTCTGAGACTGGCAGTGTTTTGGTTTATACTGTGGCATGTTCTTCATTGTTTGATCGTATTCGGTACATGTAGTATGATGATCGTCATTTATGTGTTCTTAGGGATACGGTTCGTCATGGAGGTGCCAAGCAGGTTACAGTTGATGATGATGGAGTCTTGAGGATGCAGGGCCGTATTTGTGTGCCTGATGTTGATGGTATTCATGAGATGATATTGCAGGAGGCCTATAGTTCCCGGTATTCCATTCATCTGGGCACCGCAAAGATGTACCAGGGTTTGCGACAATATTATTGGTGGCAGAGGATGAAGAAAGATATTGTGGCATATGTAGCTCGGTGCCTGAACTGTCAGCAGGTTAAGTACGAGCACCAGAGACCCGGTGGGTTGATGCAGCAGATTGAGATTCCCGAGTGGAAGTGGGAGCGTATCACCATGGATTTCGTAGTTGGACTTCCACAGATTCCGAGGATGTTTGATGCGGTATGAGTCATTGTGGATAGGCTGACCAAGTCAGCACACTTCATTCATGTATTAGTTTCGTATTCTTTGGAGAAGTTGGCAAAGATCTACATTAGGGAGATTGTTCGCCTGCATGGTGTGCCCGTGTCCATTATTTCTGACCGAGGTACTCAGTTTACCTCCCATTTCTGGAGAGTATTTCAGCGTGCGTTGGGCACACAGATTGAGTTGAGCACAACGTTTCATCCTCAGTCGGACGGACAGTCCAAGCATACTCAGATCTTGGAGGATATGTTGCAGGCTTGTGTCATTGACTTTGGAGGTTCATGGGACCAGAGTTTGCCCTTAGCTGCGTTTGCCTATAACAACAACTATCAGTCGAGCATTCAGATGGCTCCTTATGAGGCGTTGTATGGTAAGTGGTGTCGGTCGCCAGTCGGGTGGTTCGAGCCGGGAGAGGCTAGGTTGTTGGGTTCAAAGTTAGTTCAGGATGCCTTGCATAAGGTTAAGATCATTCAGGATAGACTTCGTACAGCTCAGTCTAGGCAGAAGAGTTATGCAGTCCGCAGAGTTCGTGATTTGGCATTTATGATAGGAGACCAGGTATTACTTTGGGTGTCGCCCATGAAGGGCGTGATGAGGTTTGGGAAGAAGGTCAAGTTAAGCCCTAGGTACATTGGTCCATTTGAGATTCTTGATAAGGTAGGAGAGGTGGCCTACATACTTGCTTTACCACCAAGTTTATCAACCATGCATCTGGTGTTTAATGTATCTATGCTTTGGAAGTATATTGTCGATCCCTCTCATGCATTTGACTTCAACAGTGTCCAGTTGGACAAGGATTTGGCTTATGAGGAGCCGATAGCCATATTAGACCGGTAGGTTCGTCAGTTGAGATCGAAGAGTTATCCTTCGCTCCGTGTTCAGTGGAGAGGTTAGCCTGTTGAGGCAGCTACCTGGGAGTCCGAGTCCGATATGCGGAGCCGATATCCCCATCTTTTCCCCGATTTAGGTACCTTTCTATGTCTGTTCGAGGACGGACGTTTGTTTTAGAGGTGGAGATTGTGATGACCCAAAAGGTCATCACGTGTATTTTTAGTAATTTTGTGTCCCGAGGTCGTGAAAACCTTCTTTTATCTCACCTCAATTTGCATGCACAGCCCGGGCGTGTAGCCGGGAAGCCTTGATGTGAAAAACTGAGGAAATTAGCAATTTTGAATTCGAAATGTGAATAAAGTTGACTTTTGTCAACATTTTTGGTAAACAGAACCGGACCTATGATTTGACGGTCCCGTAAGGTCCGTAAGAAAATATGGGACTTGGGCGTATGCCCGAAATCAAATTTCGAGGTCCCAAGTAAGAGAAATGAATTTTTAAGAGAAATTGTTTTCTGAAAAATATAAAGGTTTTTTGAAAGTGAAATGTTATGTGAAACCTGTGGTATCGGGCCCGTATTATGGTTCCATAGCCCGGTACATGTTCGATTTGATTTATATGTGTTGTCTAAGAAACGTAATCCATTTGACGTGATTCAGAACTAAAATGCAAAAAAATTGATGTTTAAAGAAGTTTTGATAAATTCGTTGATTTTGAGGTTTAATTCGATGTTTATGATGTTATTTTGGTTATTTGATTACACGAATAAGTCCATAGGAAGTTTTCGAGGTTGTGTGCACATTTGGTTTGGAGTTCCGAGGGTTCGGGTGAGTTTCGGGTAGGTCCCGGGATGTTTTTAGGCTTAAAACAGGGTTGGGGCAGGTTCAGAGAAATGTAGATCTCTGAACCCACTAGTGCGGTTCGCGGTCAACTTTGTGCAATTCGCGAAAGGGCCTTCGCAACCGCGGTCGTCTTTGTGCGGTCCGCGAAAGGGTCTTCGCAGCCGCGATCGTCTTTGCGCAGTCCGCGGAAGGACCTTCGTGGCCGCGGTCGTGTTGTGCGGTCCGCAGTAGGGCCTTCGCGGCCGCGGTCCCTTTTGTGCGGTCCGCGGTGGGGGCCTGAGAGGGGTATATTTAAACGGGATTTTCAGTTATTTTTCATTTTTCAAAACCCAAAAACAGAAGAGGTGATTTACCAAACACTCTTTCTTCTCCAAAATGTTAGTAAGTGATTTCTAACTCATTTTCTTTACTTCTTAACTTCTTTTTACAAGATTTCATCCTAGAATCTAGGGTTCTCATTGTGGAATTGGGAAGTTTGGGTAAAACCTAAGAATATTGAAATTTAGGGATTTAGACCTCAAATTGAGGTCGGATTCCAAAACCATTTATATATCCGGGCTCGGGGGTGAATGGGTAATCGGGGTTCGGTCCGAATTTTGGGTTTGGACCGAGCGGGCCCAGGGTCGATTTTTGACCTTTTGGGAAAAACTTTAGAACCATTTCCATGCATTAGAATTGATTCATTTAGCATTTATTGATATAATTAAGTAACTTGCGGCTAGATACGAGCGAGTTGGTGGTGGAATCAAGAGGTAAAACGGTAGTTGAGGCTTGAATTGTGTTCGTGGCATCGAGGTAAGTGTTTGGCCTAACCTTAGGTTGAGGGAATAGGTGTTGAGTCTTATTTTCTACGTGTTTATTACATGTCCAATGTATAGGTGAGGTGACGAGTACCTATATGTTGTGGTCAAGCATGCCCGTGAGTCGAATATGAGCAATTATATGATTTTCATTGAGGTTTATTGTGTTATGGATTTAATATCGATTTGGCAGTTATTCGTTTGAGGGAAATTCTTGGTTGTGAACACTGTTGAGTACTTGAGCGGTTGAGAGATATTTTGTTATATTATACACTTGTGTAGGATTGGTTATAGTTGTGTCCCTTGCCGGGACGGTATTATTGCTGATGATTATTTCTTTGCATTTATAGTTTCTTATTGTTGATTTTCTTACCAAACTGTTATTTTTGATATTTATGCACGAGGGGACATTCCGTGCCATGTTTATGTTGTTTATGAACGAGGGGACATTCCGTGCCACGTTTATGTTGTTTATGCACGAGGGGACATTCCGTGCCACGTTCATGTTGTTTATGCACGAGGGGACATTCTGTGCCGCGTTGATGATATTTATGCACGAGGGGACATTCCGTGCCATGAGTGTGATGTTTTATGCACGAGGGGACATTCCGTGCCGTGTTGTGATACTTTAGCACGAGGGGACACGACGTGCCATTTCATTTCACTTGTTTATTTCGTGTTGTTTATTCTTGTTATTATTTTGATATTTAACCGGTTGCCTCGTTCCGTCCTTTCAGTATTTGCTACCCGTTTCCCCAGCATGTTTCCCCGTTATTGTACGTAGCTGTTTACTTTCTGTTGTTATTTCCTGTTATATTTTATTTAAACTGCACAGGTGATATTACTTGTCATGTCCTAGCCTCGTCACTACTTTGCCGAGGTTAGGCTTTGCACTTACTCAGTACATGGGGTCTTGTTTATTGATGCTACACCTGCACTTCTTTATGTTGTGCAGATCCCGGTACCGGACCCAATGGACACTGATCGAGGAGCCTTCCTTCAGTCCACCAGGCGACACTGAGGTAGTCCTGCAGGCATCCGCAGGCCTTGGCGTCACCTCCTATCATACTTCTTTTCCTGTCTTTACGTATTTCTTAGACAGTAGTACCTTGTTTATTCAGACCTTTATTTGTAGCAATCATAGACAGTCCGTGAAATAGTGACACCAGATTTTGGGGGTTGTTATTAAGGATTTTGTAATACTATTTACTGAAGTTGTTAGATTTCATTTTTTCCGCACTTTGATTTCTAATTGTTCTTGTATATCACCGTTAAATGCTAAATAATAAAGGAATAGGTTTTAATAACTGGTAACATTGGCTTGTCTAGCGGGTTCAACGTTAGACGCCATCACGGTCCCGACAGTGGGATTTCGGGTCGTGACATATAGGGACCTCGCCAATTGGGGTGAAAACTTTCCCTTGGCTTCATCTTGATGTGGGAAGATCCGTTTTAGTACCAATGGACCCGGTGTAAATTGCCTCGCTCTGACCTTTTTGTTGAAGGCTCTTTCCATTTTGTTCTGATAGAGTTGACCGTGGCATACCACGTTCATTCTTTTTCCATCAATGAGAGCTAGCTGCTCGTATCGGCTCTGTACCCATTCTGCATCGCTGAGCTTGGCTTCTTGTATAAATCTTAAAGAAGGGATTTCTACTTCGGCGGAAATAACTGCTTCAATGCTATAAACCAATAGGTAAGGAGTTTCCCAGTTGATGTGCGCACCGTGGTACGATTCTCGAGCAGAGCAAATGGCAACTTCTCGTGCCATTGTTTGTAATTATCTACCATTTTCCTCAATATCTTCTTGATGGTTTTATTGGCGGCTTCAACTGCTCCATTCATTTGTGGCCTGTATACTGTGGAGTTCTTATGTTTGATTTTGAAGGTTTCACACATGACCTTCATCAGATCGCTATTGAGATTGGCGACATAGTCGGTGATAATTGACTATGGTACTCCCAACCGACAGATAATGCGGTCCCGAACAAAATCTACTACAACCTTCTTAGTTACAACTTTGTAAGATATGGCTTCAACCCATTTTGTGAAGTAGTATATGGCTACTAGAATGAATCCATGCCCATTTGAAGCGGCGGGCTCGATCGAGCCGATGACATCCATACCCCAGGCCGAGAATGGCCAAGGTGAATTTGTTGCATTGAGTTAATTGGGTGGTATCCGTATCATGTCAGCATATATCTAGCATTGGTGTCACTTCTCAACATACTTGATGCAGTCTGTTCCATAGCCATCCAGAAATACCCCGCTCTTAGTATCTTTTTTTCTAAGGTGAACCCATTCATGTGCGGTCCGCAGGTTCCGACATGTATCTCCTCGAGCAATTTTGATGCTTCCTTGGCGTCGACAAACCGTAGTAATCCCATTTCTGGAGTTCTTCTATACAAAATTCCTCTACTTTGAAAGAAATGGTTGGCTAACCTTCGAAGCATCCTCTTTTGAGTGTGGGTAGCGCGCTCTGGATAGTCTCCCTTTGCCAAATATTCCTTGATGTCGTGGAACCACGGGTTTCCATCGCTCTCTTCTTCAACATTAGCATAATAAGCTAGCTGCTTATGAATTCCTATTGGGATAAGATCGATGAAATTATTGTCTGGATGTTATTTCATGGAAGACAAAGTGGCTAATGCATCTGCAAACTCGTTTTGAACCCTCGAAACATGTTTGAATTCTATCTTTGTGAACCTCTTGATCAACTCTTGTACACAATGCAAATATGGCAATATTTTGGTGTTCTTTGCAGCCCATTCTCCTAAAGCCTGATGCACCAATAGATCAGAATCTCCAATTACCAGCAGCTCCTGAATGTTCATGCCAATGGCCAACCTGAGTCCCAAGATGCAAGCCTTATATTCTGTCATATTGTTGGTACAAAGAAACATGAGTTTTGTGGATACTGGATAGTGTTGGCCGGTTTCTGATACCAAGACAGCTTCGATACGTACTTCTTTGAAGCTTGCTGCTCTGTCAAAGAACATTCCCCAGCCATCGTATGCTTCACTGATATCTTCTCTCACGAACGACACCTCCTCATTGGGGAAATATGTTTTCAATGGTTCGTATTCTCCTTCAATAGTTAGCACATACTTCTACCTTCCCTTCTTTAATCGGAACTAGCACAATGTTGGCCAACCAAGTCAGGTACTCGACCGTCCTAAGAATCTTGGCTTTGATCTGCTTGGTGACCTCCACTTTTATCTTCAAACTCATATCCGGCTTGAACTTTCTGAGCTTCTGTTTCACCGGTGGACATGTAGGATTAGTGGGTAGCTTGTGAGCGATTATGGATGTGCTCAAACCTATCATATCGTCGTAGGACCATGAAAAGATATCTTCGTATTCTTTTAGGAATCTGATGTACTCTTCTTTATCTGACGGTGATAGATGAATGCTTATGTGTGTCTCTTTGACCAGTTCTGAATCTCCTAAATAACTATTTCAGTTTCGTCCAAATTGGACTTTGGCCTGTTTTAAAAATTTTCCACTTCTCTGACGATTTCCTCAGGTATTGTATCATCTTCCAGATCCTCTGAATCACTATCCTTATGTTGCATTGTCTCATTACTTGTCACATTCACAGGTTCATCGAGATAGGTATTAATAATGTTGTAAAGAGAGAAAATATAGAGAATAATAGTAAATATGAAAATAGCAATGCATTAATTGAAATATTAAAAATGTTAACAAATGCGGCTCAGTGACTCGAGCAATTATTTCAAAACAAAAATACTGAAAATGTCTTAAATGCTTATAAATAATTGATGCTAATCTACCAAGCTACCTAGGAACTCGGCGGGCCCAGGACGGTGCAATAGTCAAGTTATTGAGAACAGTTCCTCTTTCCACGGTCTGAATGATAAGGTCTTCCTCCTCATCCTCTTCAACTATTGCATTGCAATCCATATCTTCTTCATCAAGAAATAACTTCCTCATGCCGACAAAGAGTTCATCTTCCTCAGATCCCCACATAACGTCTGCTTGTTGGAATGTCTGTTGTAGAGATGGTACCGGTTGTTCCAGTGGATAATAAGGACCACGCCATGGTGGTGACAAATCTTAGTACTCTTGCGATATATATTCATACCCGATCCCAAAAGTTATACCATGACGTTTTGGTTGTACTGGCTTGGTGATCCTTTGGAGGTTTTTGCCGAGTCCCTTGCCAGGTTCATGCCCTATCCATAGTAATATGATTTCTATCTTGTTACTCCACCATCGATCCTTTTCAATTTCATTGACCCGGATCAGTGCGATGGTACGTCTCTCTACCTAGCTTCTTCCTATTCTCAATGACTAGAACGGTCTTATTGGTGTAGATGGGGGTGCTTCCATCCCCATGGATAATCACTTCTTGATGATTCCATTCAAACTTCATAGCTTGATGTAGAGTAAAAGCCACTATCCCGGCGGCGTGTATCCATGGTCGTCCGAACAAATATATTATAGGTGGCAGATATATCCAGCACTTGGAACTCAACATCAAACCAGGTTGGGCCTATTTGTAGGTTGAGGTTGATATCTCCGATTGTGGATCTTTGGGATCCATCAAACGCCTTCAGCTTCATGCTTCCCATTCGTATCTCGTGCAGGCCTTTACCCAACCTCTATAGAGTGGTCAGTAGGCATTTGTTGAGACTGGATCCTCCATCTATTAGGGCCCTGGCGATGAACTTGTCCTCAAATCGCACTGTGATGTGAAATGCCTTGTTATGACCTAGTCCTTCTAGTGGTGACTCATATTCGTGAAAGGTGATTTTGTGGTTCTCTAGTACCTTCTCGACCATGTTGGCCATCTCCCCGCTAGTGATGTTGTTTGGTACATGAGCTTCACTCAGCACTTTCATCAGGGTGTTCCTATGTATCTCGGAGTTTTGCATCAACGACAAAATGGATATCTGAGCGGGTGTATTGTTCAGATGATCAACGACAAAGTACTCCTTTGCTTGTAATTCCTCCAAATGTCATTAGTACCCGTCTCGGCAATAGGTGGATTAGATGTGGATTCCATGCTTGTTCCCCCCAAGTTTTCAGGTGTATAGACTCTGCTAGTTCTGGTCATACCTTGTGCCGCACCTGTCTTTTCCATTTTTTCTTTCCCTTTTTTCATTGCTTTCGCAACCTAGTCCCATGGGATGGCATCAGACTTGTAGGATTGTGTGGGAGTTACCATTACAGTGAAGGGTGCAATCACCTCGACCTCAAACAGTGCTTGGGCTTGTACTATGACTGGATCATCCCCCTCCCGAAGGAGTCCATTGACCCTTCCGGGTCCTATTATTTATCAGTATCTATTACATTCACTTCCTCACCTCTACGATCTGGGAGACGATTGTTGCACACATTTGGTGCATTTTCCTTTGCCTGTATTACCTTGTTGTCGATCAATGTCTAAATCTTGTCCTTCGGTGTGTGGCACTCATTAATTGTATGACCCTTCATGCTTGAATGATATGTACATGTCTTGTTCGGGTTAATACACTGAGAAGAATTCTCCATAGATAAAATAGGGATGGGAGGACATAACCAACAACCTTCAATCTCTCATATAACTGATCTATGGGCTCGGCGATCAGAGTGTATTGTCTAGGTGGTCTGCGATAGAAGTTTGGTCATGGGTTTTGGTAGTTTTGGCGGGCGGGTGGAGGTGAATGGTAATATGCGGGTTTAGTGTTGTAGGTGTGGTAGGTAGTAGCCGGTTGTTGTTATCTAGGTGGTGAAGGCTGATATGTGGGTGGAGGTGTCTGGTATGTGAGTGGAGATTTAGGACCTTGGGCCACCGTGACAACACCTACTTCTTTTTTCTTCGAAATGCCTTCCGATTGTAGGGCTTTATTTGTGGCATGCAGTGCTTCAAAATTCATCACCATCCCACTTTTAATCTCTTCTTCTATTCTTTCTCCTAGCTTGATGATGTCGGAAAATTTGTGTTTCTCAATAACCATCAAGCTTTCATAGTACTTCGGGGCTTGAGCTCGGACGAAGAAATGTAGAAGACATCTGGTGCGCTCTCTATGTTGAACCCAGCTCACCCACTTCTTCGGATTCTGGCTGATATACCAGGACAAAGCGTCCCCTGTGAGGCTTCGCATGGACAATTTCAAGTGGATTTGTTCGTTTCTACCCACTCCTACAACATAATTCAAACCGTCCCCTTCCGAAAACTCTTGCTGAATGCACAAGTCTTCATAATTCAAACCTTCAACACGTTTGCCACCTTCGATGTTCTAAACTCTGCCAAAGAGCTTCTTGCGTTCTTCCGCCATATTATTAATGAGCAGGTCCTTCTCTGCCGACTCGGGTATGTATAGGGTTTGCTGCGGGGTGTGGGGTAAGGTTTCCTCATATATTGGGTTGCTTTGGTTGACTTCATGGATCTGGGCATAAGGGTGGTCATTTGTTGAGTTTTGGAGGTCAGAAGTGGGTTGTGGTATATTCTGGGGAGTATGATAAGTTGTAGTCTGTAGGTATTGGGTTGGGTGGTGATGGTGTTGTTGAGGAGTTGGTACTAGAGGAGGATTAAGGTTTTGGGGAGGTGTGGGGTACTGGTGTGGTGCAAGAGAGTTTGGTGGCGGGTTTTGGTTTTGCGTATTTTGTGGTGGTGCTTGGCTCTGGGTGTTTGGATTTTGTTGGTTAATATCAGGAATATTTAGGTTGAGAGAGAGGTTTGCCAAGTTTCGGACCTGCTCAAGTTCTTCGTGTAGCTCCAAGATCTTTTGTTCCAGACGTAAGACCAATTCATTCTGTGTTGGAGTGCTTCGACCATCTAAAGTTTTGACATTCTCTGCTATGTGTTGACACCTAATTTTTCCCACATATATTTTTATAATATATATATATATATATATATATATATATATATAAAGGCTTTTAATCAATTTATTCTTGAATTTTATTATATAAATAATTATTAATTTCATCACAAATAATTTTATAATGATTTATTACGTAACTTTTATCATTTATATTCATATTGAGCTTTAAACATTTTATGTATAATTATATTTGCATCTTTAGACTATAATTGCAATAATTTAGCAATAATAGCACATATATGCATAATTACATTATATATGCAGAAAAATGATTTTTATATGTTTATAATATTAATAACTATTTTAAATTATTTTCATGCATAAATGACATTTTTATTATTTATTAATTATTTTTATAAATTATTTTATTAGTTTAATTGGGTATTTAAAATATTGCCCATTTTAATTAATTTTTTCGGAAATCACATTAGCCCAGCCCAATACAACCTAACCCATTACCCATCCCAATACAACCTATCCCGACCTAACCCAGACCCACACACGTCCAATTAACCCGCCCGCCTAAGGATCTAATCCTTGCCATTGATCTCAGAAGATAAACGGCTCCTAACTATCCACCCCTTTTTAATTATACCAAACACCCATAACCCTAAATCATTCTCCCCCCACCCCCGTCACTGGATCCTTATAACGACCCGACCGGCCGTTTTGCGTTTAAGAACCCCGTGCCCCTAAATGAGACTTCCCGTAGTTGCTTTTACTTATTTATGATTTGCGGGGATGGGTGGTTCGATATTTGGAGGAGGTTGGAATGGTTTAGGAACACTTAGTTCCTTAAGGTTGGCCTTTAAGGCCAAGTTTGACTTCGGTCAATATTTTTAATAAACGACCTCGGAATCGAGATTCGAAGGTTCCAGTAGGTTCGTATGATGATTTCGGACTTGGGCGTATGTTCGGAACGAGTTTTGGATGACCCGGGAGCATTTCAGTGCCTAATAGTGAAATAAGGTTTCCTTAAGTTTAAAATTGAGGTTTGGAACGTGGTTTTGGGTTACCGAGGTCCAAACAGAATTCCGAGATCGAGAATAGTTCCGTTATGTCATTACGACTTGCTTGCAAAATTTGGCGTCATTCCGAGTAGTATAGGTACGTTTTGGCATATTCAAAGTGAATTCAAGAACTTAAAGTTCTTAAGTTTGATCCAATAGGTTTTGGGGTATGATTTTAGATTTAGCGTTGTTTCGGGCATTCCGAAGGCTCGAGCGAGTATGTATAATAATTTAGGACTTGTTGGTATATTTGGACGGGGTATCGGGTGGGCTCGGATGCCATTCGGGCATCAAGCGAGGCAAAAACCAGCCTTAAATGACTGCTAGTGCACCAGATCTGGTGCGACCGCACCTGCGGAGGGCTAGCTGCAGGTGCGAGACCGCTTTTGTGGTCCCAACCTCGCAGGTGCGACCTCTGAGGGAGCTGCCTATTTTCCGTAGATGTGAACCCCTTTTCGCAGATGCGGAGCTGCATGTGCGGACTCCGCTCCGCAGGTGCGAAGCCAGGCCCCTCTCCCCTTCTCCGCAGATGCGAGATTATTCTCGCAGATGCGAGACCGTAGGTGCGGTCCTCGAGCCGTAGGTGCGAAAAACCTGTAGGCAATGAGGTCGTGTTAAATGCGAGACATAACCATTTTTGAACAACCTTTCACCATTTTGGATGATTTGAGAGTTTGGAAAGAAGGGATTTAACCTAGCAACTGTAAGGTAAGTAATTCCTACCCTAAATGTGTTAAATACTTGAATTCCTAGGTAGATTAACACATTAAATTGGTAGAAATCATGGGGTTAGAGAAAAACCTAGGGTTTTGATAAAAATGAGAAATTACCAAAGAATTTGTTATGGAATTATACAAAAACTATATAATATTGATCCTTAGGCTAGGGGTGATTGTTTCCTTCGGAAATTTCCGAAATACGAGATGTGGGCCCGGGGGTGTATTTTAGGATTTTTCAATTTAGGTTGGAATGATCATTTAAGTAGGAGAATTATGGACTTTTGAGCATAGATTGACTTGTTAATGTAATGTTTGGCTAGATTCGAGTTCTCTGGCGACAAATTTTGAATTTCGGGCGCATTCTTAACCTGGAAAGTAGACTTGGCACGAGGTAAGTCTTCTTTCTAACCTCGTAAGAGGGAATTGACTCCATAGGTGAAATAAATGATTATGTAGTTAGGTTCACACCATGCCTTGTGAATTTCATTAAATTGAACTATATTCCTTGTGATTTCATTATATGCAACTATGTTTCAAGAAAAACCTACAACTTGGTGTTTTTAAACGAATTGTTATTTTTGAAAGGATTTAAAGAAAATGTTGTGTTTGCATGTTACCGCTTCACAATTTATATTCCGTGAGCAGAGTGATTCTTTCCCCTACTCTCATGGGAGCGGGCCGTACACCACAGTAGGTTAATAGATGCATCTATGATTCGCGTCGTTTGACCCTTCGGCAATGCACATTTATTGTTATTATGTTGGCCCAGGCCGTCTGTCCTTAATCCATTATGCGCATGCTATTTGCTTGATACTTTTATGACTGTTGAACTGTTACATATCCGGGAAAGACGAATTGAAAACTTGCACATTGGTGCTTCGTCACGTAATTAGATCTCTGGTTATGATTCGATATTTGCTGCTTTACTATCCTAGCGTACTTGATATTCTCATTAAATATTTACAAAATATACTGTTTGGACCCTAGTAAGTGTCAAGTCGAACTCACGTCACTACTTCTTCGAGATTAGACGGGATACTTACTGGGTACATATTATTTTATGTACTCATGATACGCTCTGTACTTAATTGTACATGTTCTGAGGCAGGTGCATCTGGGTATCAGGCCGGAGCTCGTGCTTGAGATATACCTGGTCGTGACTTCACGACGAGCTGCTCCTCTCGACGATACTTAACAACACTACATAGTCTTCTTTTGTTATTTCTATCTGTTCCTTTTCAGACAGTAGGATAGTCTATTACATGTTTTGTTTTACTCAACTACAAAGCCAGTAAACTTGTGACACTAGTTCCTAGCACATACGATAATAGACATTATTTTGGGATGTAAATATTAATTTATGATTCTTATGGTCATTGTTGTATAAAATTGTCTAAAATACTTGCTTTTGCCTAGTGTCTTAAATTCAAATCAAGTAAGTGATGGAAAATGTTTTGGTAATTAAACGAAATGCACTAGTAAACTGATGTTGGCTTGCCTAACAACGGTGTTGGGCGCCATCGCGACCTGGTCTAGGATTCGGGTCGTGGCAACATGGTATCAGAGCTATAGGTTCACGTAGGTCTCACAAGTTACGGGCAAACCCAATAGATTCTTGCGATCGGTACGGAGACGTCGTACTTATCTTCGGCAGGCTATAGGGTGTTAGGAAATATCTCTTTATTTATCTTCTATCGTGCAATTGATGGTATACTAAATCTCACTCTTCTATTCTCTCACAAATGGTGAGGACGCGCATAGCTAACGTTCCGGACCAGGGAGGGGCTGGTACCCCCGTCATCCGAGGCAGTGGCAGAGGTCGGGGGAGGGAACCGACCCGAGGTAGGGGATGAGGGCATCCCAGAGTTGTTCCAGTCACACCACCAGCGGGTACAACAGAGGATCCCATCGCTGAGGAGCAGGGTGAGGTGCCCGCAACAGATCCTGCCCTGTTGGACTTCATGACGACGCCGGGATTTCAGGAGGTCATGGGTCGTATGATGCGGTTCATGGACACCATAACTCAGGATTGTTTATTTCCAGTGGACCCTGCTACATATCAGGCGGGAAAGGGAGCACAGACCCTACTTCCCAGCCCGCAGGGAATACAACATCAGTATATCAGACCCCGGGTACACTGCGCGTGGGAGGGGTCCAGCCAGTAGCAGAAGCACCTGAGCCCAGACCAGCTGCGAACGATGATTTGTAGAAGCTATTGGACAGATGGAACAAACTGCACCCTCATGTCTTCGGAGGCGAGCGTCATGAGGACGCATAGGACTTCATCGATAGGTGTAGGGACATACTAAACAACATGAGGATACTGGAGTCCCATGGAGTTGACTTCACTACTTTTCAGCTAGAGGGCAGGGCCCGTAGATGGTGGCAGTCCTACATTCTTGGCAGACCAGCAAATTCTCCTTCCATCACCTGGGCGCAATTCACTCAGCTATTCCTGGACTGGTATATTCTACTCTTTGAGAGGGAAGAGCAGCGATATCAGTTTGAGCAGCTGGAGCAGGGTCAGATGTCAGTCACTGACTACGAGGCTAGGTTTTCTGAGCTGTCTCATCATGTACTCATGATACTTCTTACTGATGCAGAGAGAGTGCAGAGATTTGTAGCTGGGTTGCATCCAGGTATTAGGGCCAGCATGGCCCGAGAGGTAGAGATGGGGACTCCTTATTAGCTTGTAGTGGAGATTGCTTGCAGGATCGAGGGTTATCGGTCGATGAGCATAGAGCATGGGCAGAAGGATAAGAGAGCTAGATTTTTTGGGGATTTAAGAGATTCTCCAGCTAGGGGAAGAGCTCAGTTTGGTATGGGCCAGCCCAATAGGCCCCCATATTCAGCACCCCCACCACCTCCCCGTGGTGCTCCAACGAGGTCTTATTTCAGCGCTATGCCAGAGAGTTCTTACCGCTCGCTAGCTATTCAGGGTTCCTTCGGTGGGTATTATTGTCATTAGGGGTCTTCCATCCCTTACTTCAGTGTTATGCCAGAGAGTTCACACCGCCCTCTAACTATTCAGGGTTCTTCTTCAAGGCAGCAGGCCATGGTGCCGGGAGGTTGTTATGAGTGTGGGGATCCAAGTAATATGAAGAGGTATTGTCCCAGGCTTCGGGGCAGTGCAGCGGGGTCACCATACTATGAGATTAGCACCGGCGGTTCAACCACCCAGAGGTAGAGGACAGGCTGGTAGAGGTCGTCCTAGAGGTGAAGGTCAGGCAGGGGGAGGCCAGTCAACTCCTATTCATTTCGGTGGAGGCCAGTTATCCGACACTCTAGCCAGATTCTATGCTATTCCAGCCAGATCAGATACAATGGCCTCAGATGCCGTGATCACAAGTGTTATTTCAATATGCGGTAGAGGTGCATCGGTATTATTTGATCCAGGGTCCACTTATTCATATGTATCAGCCTTATTTTCTCATTTCCTAGATATTCCTCGTGAGTCCATGGGTACTCCTGTTTATGTGTCCACTCCTGTGGGCGATTCTGTGATTGTGGATAAGATATATCGGTCTTGTGTGGTTACATTTTGTTGGTTCAAGACCAGAGCTGACCTCATGTTGCTTGATATGGTTGATTTTGAGGTCATCCTGGGCATGGATTGGCTATCTCCCTATCATGCCATTCTAGATTGCCGTGCCAAGACCGTTACTCTAGCCATGCCAGAGTTGCCGAGATTGGAGTGGAGAGGCTCCTCAGTTGGTGCAGCTAGTCGGGTTATTTTTTTCCTGAAGGCTCGATGTATGGTCGAGAATGGTTGTTTGGCTTATCTTGCTTATGTGGGGGACACCACCGCCGAGTCTCCGATGATTAATTCAGTGTCAGTAGTTCAAGAGTTTGCTGATGTATTCCCTACAGACCTTCCAGGCATGCCACCAGATCGTGACATTGATTTTTTCGTTGACTTAGCTCCAAGCACCCAGCCTATCTCTATCCCCCCATACCATATGGCTCCGAAGGAATTGAAAGAACAACTTGAGGAGGTTTTGGATAAGGGGCTTATCAGACCGAGTGTATCGCTTTGGGGTTCTCTAGTGTTATTTATGGAGAAGAAGGATGGGACTATGCGGATGTGTATTGACTACTGCCAGTTGAACAAGGTCACCATCAAGAATAAGTACCCATTGCCGCATATCGATGATTTGTTTGACCAGTTGCAGGGTGCTCGAGTGTTTTCTAAGATTGACTTAAGATCGGGCTACCATTAGCTGAAGATTCGGGACTCGGATGTTCCGAAGACTGCCTTTTGTACGTGATATGGTCATTATGAGTTCCTGGTGATGTTCTTTGGCTTGACTAATGCCCAAGTAGCATTTATGGACTTGATGAACAGGGTGTTCAAGCCTTATATCGATTCTTTCGTCATTGTCTTTATTGATGACATTCTGATTTACTCACGTAGCCAAGGGGAGCACGAGCAACATTTGAGAGTTGTATTCCATACATTGCGAGAACAAAAGTTGTACGCTACGTTCTCCAAGTGTGAGTTTTGGTTGGATTCTCTGGCATTCTTGGGACATGTGGTATCCGGAGAGTGTATCAAGGTGGATCCTAAGAAGATTGAGGCAGTTCAGAGTTGGCCACACCCTACTTCAGCGACATATATCGGGTGCTTCTTGGGTCTGGCAGGTTATTATCATCGATTTGTGGAGGGTTTTTCATCCATTGCAACTCCACTGACTAGATGGACTCAGAAGAATGCCCCATTCCGATGGTCCGACAAGTGTGAGGCGAGCTTTTAGAAGCTCAAGACAGCATTGACCTCAACACCATTTCTAGTATTGCCTACCGGTTCTGGGATGTATACAGTTTATTGCAACGCTTCACGCGTTGGCTTGGGATGTGTGTTACTGCAGGAGGGGTGAGTTATTGCATATGCTTCGTGATAGCTGAAGGTTCATGAGAAGAATTACCCTGTGCACAATTTGTAGTTGGCGACGATTGTTCATGCTCTTAAGATTTGGAGGCACTACTTTTATAGGGTGCCTTGTGAGGTTTATACAGTCCATCGCAGTTTGCAACACTTGTTCAAGTAGAGGGATCTTAATTTGAGGCAGCGCATGTGGCTTGAGTTGCTGCAAGATTATGACATCACCATTCTCTATCATCCAGGCAAGGCGAATGTTGTTGCAGATGCCTTAAGCAGAAAGGCTGAGAGTATGGGTAGCTTGGCTTACATTTCTGCGGAGGAGAGACCTATAGCTTTGGACATTCAGTCTCTGGCTAATCGCTTGGTGAGGTTGGACCTTTCAGAGCCCAGCCGAGTTCTTGCACGTGTGGTTGCTCAGTCTTCATTATTGGGGGAGATCAAGGCTCGACAGTTTGATGATCCGCACTTGGCAGATCTACAGGAGATAATGGTACAGGGTGGTGCCAATGAGGTTTCTATTGGCGAGGATGGTGTTCTGAGACTTCAGGGTCGCTTATGTGTCCCTAATGTTGATGGCCTGAGGGAGAGGATTCTTGACGAGGCTCATAGTTCACGGTATTATATTCATCCTGGTGCTACGAAGATGTATCGTGACTTGAGGCAGCATTACTGGTGGAGGCTTATGAAGAAAGACATAGTGGAGTATGTGGCTAGATGTCTAAATTTCCAGCAGGTTAAGTATGAGCACCAGAGGCCAGGGGGCCTACTTCAGCAAATGCCTCGGACTCTGCGGAAGGTTGATGCGGTTTGGGTCATTGTGGACAGGTTGACCAAGTCGGCACACTTCATCCCAGTAGCTACTACTTATACTTAAGAGAGGTTGGCCCAGATCTACATTCGGGAGATAGCCCGGTTGCACGGTGTACCAGTGTCCATTATATCAGATCGAGGTCCTCAGTTCACCTCGCACTTCTAGAGAGCAGTACAAAGTAAGTTGGGTACCCAGATAGATCTCAACATAACATTTCACCCTCAGACTAATTGTCAGTTAGAGCGGACAATTCAGATATTGGAGGATATGCTCAGGGCATGTGTGATTGATTTCGAAGGTCAGTGGGACCAGTTCTTGCCTTGGGCCGAGTTTGCTTACAATAATATTTATCAGTCCAGCATCGAGATGGCTCCATTTGAGGCTTTGTATGCTCAACGATGTCGTTCTCCTATCGGGTGGTTTAATCCTGGCGAGGCTAAGTTATATGGAACCAAACTAGTGAGGGATGCTTCGAGAAAGTGAAGTTGATTCAGGAGAGGCTTCGCACAACACAGTCTAGACAGAAGAGTTACGTGGATCAGAAGGCGCGTGACGTATCATTTATGGAGGGAGACAAGGTTCTGTTGAAAGTTTCACCGATGAAGGGTATTATGAGGTTTGGGAAGAAGGGATAGCTGAGCCCAAGGTTTATAGGCCCATTTGAGGTGTTGAGGCGAGTTGGAGAGGTTGCTTATGAGCTCGCTTTACCTCCCAGTTTATCAGGAGTTCATCTATTTTTTCATGTGTCCATGCTCCGGAGGTACCACGCCGACATCTCTCACGTGGTGAATTTCAGCACCATTAAGCTAGATGAGAGGTTGGGTTACGAGGAGGAGCCAGTTTCTATCATTGAAAAGCAGGATCACCAGTTGAGGTCCAAGAGGGTTTCCGCCGTAAAGGTCTAGTAGAGGGGCCAACCAGTCGAGGAGGCGACTTGGGAGTTCGAGGAGGACATGCAGAACAGATATCCACACTTATTCAGCACTCCAGGTATGATTCTAGATCCGTTCGATGGTGAACGTTTGTTTACAAGGTGGAGAATGTAACGACCCGACCGGTCATTTTGCATTTTAGAACCACATGCCCCTAAACGAGAATTCCCGTAGTTTCTTTTACTGATTTATGACTTGCGGTGATGGGTGGTTAGAGATTTGGAGGAGGTTGTAGTGGTTTAGGAACACTTAGTTCCTTAAGGTTCGCCTTTAAGGCCAAGTTTGACTTCAGTCAACATTTTTAGAAAACGACCTCGGAATCGAGATTCGAAGGTTCCGGTAGGTTCGTATGATGATTTTGGACTTGGGTGTATGTTCAGAACGAGGTTTGGATGACCCGGGAGTGTTTCGGCACCTAATAGTGAAATAAGGTTTCCTTAAGTTCAAACTTGAGGTTTGAAATGTGTTTTTGGGTTATCGAGGTCCAAACGGAATTTCGAGACCGGGAATAGTTCCGTTATGTCATTACGACTTGCTCGCAAAATTTGGCATCATTCTGAGTCGTATAGGTACGTTTTGGGGTTATGATATTTAGATTTAGCGTTGTTTCGGGCGTTTCAAAGGCTTAAGAGAGTCCGTATAATGATTTCAGACTTGTTGGTATATTTGGACGGGGTCTTGGGTGGGCTCGGATGCCATTCGGGCATCGAGAGAGGCAAAAACCAGCCTTAAAGGACTTCTGGTGCACCAGATGTGGTGCGACCGCATCTAGTGAGGGCTAGCCGCAGGTGCGAGACCACTTCTGTGGTCCCAGCCTCGCAGGTGCGACCTCTAAGGCAGCTGCCTATTTTACGCAGATTCGGACCCCTTTCCGTAGAAGCGGAGCCGCATGTGAGGACTCCGCTCCACAGGTGCGAAGCCAGGTCCCCCTCCCCTTCTCCGCAGATGCGAGACCGTAGGTGCGAAAAGCCTGTAGGCAATGAGGTCGTCTTAAATGCGAGACATAACCATTTTTGAACCACCTTTCACCATTTTGGACGATTTGGAGAGCTTGCAAAGAGGGGATTCAACCTAGCAACTGTAAGGTAAGTAATTCCTACCCTAAAATGAGTGAAATACTTGAATTCCTAGGTAGATTAACACATTAAATTGGTAGAAATCACGAGGTTAGAGAAAAACTTATGTTTTTGATAAAAATGAGAAATTACCAAGGAATTTGTTATGGAATCATACAAAAACTATATAATATTATTCCTTAGTCTAGGGGTGATTGTTTCCTTCGAAACTTTCCGAAATTCGAGCATGTGGGCCCGGTGGTGTATTTTAGGATTTTTTAATATAGGTTGGAATGATCATTTAAGTAGGAGAATTATGGACTTTTTAGCATAGATTGACTTGTTAATGTAATGTTTGGCTAGCTTCGAGTTCTTGGGCGACGAATTTGAAGTTTCGGGCGCATTCTTGACTCGGAAAGGAGACTTGGCACGAGGTAAGTCTCCTTTCTAACCTTGTAAGAGGGAATTTTCCCCATAGGTGAAATAAATGATTATGTGTTACTAATTGCGGGGACTACATACGTACGAGGTGACGAGAGTCCATGCGTAATGACTATTCTTGTTATGTACGGGTACTTAGGTTCACACCATGCCTTGTGAATTTCATTAAATTGAACTATATGCCTTGTGATTTCATTATATGAAACTATGTTTCAAGAAAAACCTAGAACTTGGCGTTTTAAAACGAATTGTTATTTTGGAAAGGATGTAAAGATAATGCTGTGTTTGCATGTGATCGCTTCACAATTTATATTTCGTGAGCGGAGTGATTATTTCCTCTACTCTCATGGGAGCGGGTCGTACGCCACGACAGGTTAATAGATGCATCTATGGTTTGCGCCGTTCGACCCTTCGGCAGCGCACAATTATTGTTATTATGTTAGCCCAGGCCATATGTCCTTAATCCATTATGCGCATACTATTTGCTTGATACTTTTATGACTGTTGAACTGTTAGATATCCAGGAAAGACGAATTGAAAACTTGCACATTGGCGCTTCTTCACGTAATTAGATTTGTGGTTATGATTCATATTGTCTGGTTTACTATCCTAGCATACTTGATATTCTCATTAAATATTTACAAAATATACTGTTTGGACCCTAGTAAGTGTCAAGTCGACCTCTCGTCACTACATTTTCAAGATTAGACGGGATACATACTGGGTACATATTATTTTATGTACTCATACTACACTCTGTACTTAATTGTATAGGTTCTGAGGCAGGTGCATCGGGGTATCAGGCCGGAGCTTGTCCTTGAGATATACCTGGTCGTGACTTCATGGTGAGCTGCTTTTCTTGACGGTCCTCAACAGCACTACAAAGTCTTCTTTTGTTATTTCTGTCTATTCCTTTTCAGACACTAGGAAAATCTCTTACATCTTTTGTTTTACTCTACTAGTATGCTTGTAGACTTGTGACACTAGTTCCTGGCACACACGATAGTAGACATTATTTTGGGATGTAAATATTAATTTATGATTCTTATGGTCATTTCTATATAAAATTGTCTAATATACTCGCTTTTGCCTAATGTCTTAAAGTCAAATCAAGTAAGTGATGGAAAATGTTTTGGTAACTAAACAAAATGCACTAGTAAACTGATGTTGTCTTGTCTGACAATAGTGTTGGGCTCCATCGCGAACTGGTCTAGGATTCGGGTCGTGACAATCCTCTCGTCTCTCCCCTTTCCCCTATCAAACCCTAACCCGCTGTCTCCATTTCCCCATTTGATTCCTACCAGAAATGGAATCATTTCTTGATTTCTTGCCTTATTTGGCTTTACTTCTTTACTTGCTACCCGTATTTGATGTTACTTGACTTATTTGCCTCAAATTGCAAGTGTACCTCAAGAGACTCGAACCAGATCTGGTTCAAAATCTCTCATATTTTGGCTATTTCCGTCTGTGTTCATCCCAATACCTATGAGTACGAATATTTTTCGTATCTTTCAGTAAGGGTTTTGGATCTCTGGTTCAAACCAGATTTGGTTCAACTTTTGTTTATTTTTATGTTACTCTTCATCTATATTTGCTCTATCACTCACGAATCTGGCTATTTTTGGTTGAATATTTTACTTACCCTATAATTATGGTTAAGATCTTCCCGATCTGAAAAGATTTTTATTTTTCATTTTGGTATTTTTCCTTTAATATTTCAGTACCTCTATCTCTGTGTTTTATAGTCTTTTTTTTATTGTTTCTGGCCGATTTTATTTACCCTAAAATTAGGGTTTTGATTTTAACAAATTTCGCCAAATCTGTTTCAACCTTTATCTCTGTGTATCTATTACTGTCTGTCTTTATTATTCCTGACTGATTATACGTACCTTAATTATTTTCATCTATATGTCTTTATATTTCTGCCTATTATTTTTACTTATAAATTTAGGGTTTTTCGATATTTAATAATTTTTCCTTTAATGTTCCTATTTATCTGTCTCTATGTTTGCTGACTAATTTTACTTACCCCAAAATTAGGGTTTTGAAATCAGTCTTTCCTTTTTTGTATAGTACTGGTATTGTAACGACCTAAAATCCATCAAGGTTGTGATGGCGCCGGACACCACTGTCAGGCAAGACAACACTCAATAGTTAATTAAATTTCTATTTTAGTATTTTGAAATCGTTACTTTTCATTTTATTATATAATAATCAATAAAATTTACTGAGTAAATAACGATGTTTTAACAGTTCAATTAACAAATACATCCCAAGGTCATCCCAGAACCCGGTGTCACAAGTGCATGTGCAATTTTTAAGAAAAACCAAATGAAATACAATAACCGTCCGAAATACAAATGGGACAGTAAAGAAAATTACAACTCAATACTCTAAAGGAGACTCTGCTGGCTGCGGGTCATATCGAGAGGTGCAGCTCACCTAAGTCCCCATATCAACCATGCCACGACGCCAAGTGGGGCCACTAGATATACATGTACCTGTGCAACAAAATGCACAGCAAGTGTAGTATGAGTACGAAAACAACGTGTACCCAGTAAGTATCCCGCCTAACCTCAAAGAGGTAGTGACGAGAGGTCGACTTTGTCACTTACTAGAGGTCAAATTAATATAACCAAGTGTGAAGTCAAACATGGACGTTATTATCAAATAACAAATAACAACAGAAAGGGACAACTTCTTCCATAAATTATAAATCCCAGTTTCCGTCATCTCAGTTAACAACTTATATGTTAAGGCAATTAAACAGTTCAAATCACAGATGATATCCAACAAATATCATGCGTAGGAAATGCCGAGGGTCGAACGGCCCAAACCAACAATAATAAAATGTGCACTACCGAAGGGTCGAACGACATGAACCATAGATGCATTTATTACCATGCTCGCGAATCATGCATGCGACGCGGTCAAATATAAATAATAGAGTTACCCCGCTCGCAAATCATACATGCGACGCAGGTACTCGTAGATACACACATTCATACAGTCAATCTAGACTTCTTCAGGAAAACAATTACCCAAGAAAAATGACAATTCCTCTTTTTATAATGGTCAAGAAGAGGGTGTTTAATTTTTTTAGAAATTCATTTGCCACGTTCGATATGCTTTTGGGTCCTAGACTACCCGGACATAAGCATAATAGTAGCTACGCACGGACTCCCTTCACCTCGTGCGTACGTAGACCCCACAAATAGTAGCACATATTTATTTATTTCACCTATGGAGACAATTTACCCTTAAAAGGTTAGAAAGGAGACTTACCTCGCTCCGAAATTTCATAATCGGCTTCCAAGCCCTTCTGACGACTCAAATCGATTCTCCAAAACTAGCCAAATAACGGGCAAACCAATGAAAATATACCCTAATACTTATAACAATTCGATTTATATAGTTTCCCAACTCCGATAAAAAAGTTGACAAAATTGCTCTCGGGCACACGTGTCCGAATTCCAAATTTTTTCAAAGATAAAGATTATCCACGAATTTACGAACTCAAATATATAATTTACTCTCAATTTCATGCCCAAATTCGTTGTCAAAATCCAAAAATATCAATTCTAGGTCTTTTTCTTCAAAACCCCAAATTTCCACCAAATCCCCATGTTCAAATCCGTGTATAATCATATATTTAACTCAAAACTAGTGTAAACTACTTACCTCATGCTTGGTGATGAAAATGGCACTCCCAAGTTTCTCCCAAAATTGGTTCCCATGAAAGATTTGAGATAAAAGGAGCCAAACCGTTTTTACAAACTTATACACTGCCTAGGCGACCTTCATCTTGAACGCGTCCATGCCCTCGCGTTCGCGAAGCCCAGCAACTCAGGCTTAGAAATTTACTCTTCTCTTTCACGATCCTTCTAAGGTGTTTGCGAACGCCAGCTGCTCTACCCCTTCGCGTTTTCATTCCCCTCTCCACGTTCGCACAAGCCCAAAGACCTTAGGCCCAACTTCTATTTCCTTCTACGCGTTCGCGAATCTAGACACGCGTCCGCCTAGGTTCCTCAAGACAACCCCTCGCGTTCGCGACCTCCCCATTGCATTCGCATAAGCCAATCTCAACAGCCTCCAACCTTCCTCTTCGCGAACGCGGAACTCCCCTCGCGTTCGCGAAGAAGGAAACCAGATACAACAACCAACAACAACAATTCACCCAAATTCGATCCGAAACCACCCCGAAAAACACCCGAGGCCCCCGGGACCCAGTCTTATCACAAACATCAGTTCCATAACATCACACGGACCTTCTCAAGGCCTCAAATCACATCAAATAACATCGAAACAATGGATCGCAACCCAATTCAATCTTTATGAACTTTGAAATTTCAAATTTCTACATCTGATGCCGAAACCTATCGAATCACGTCCGATTGACCTCAAATTTTGCACACAAGTCATGTTCGACATTACAGACCTAATCCAAATTTCGGAATCAGAATTCGACCTCGATATCAAAATTTCCACTTCCCGTTCAACTACTTAAAAACCTTCAAATTTTTAACTTTAACCAAATGACTCCAAATTGACCTACGAACCTCCGAATTCACTTCCGGACGCGCTCCCAATACCAGAGTCACCATACGAAGCTATTCCCAAACTCGGAATCCCAAACGAACATCGATAACACTAAAATGTGCTTCAACCCAGACTTATGAAATTCTTCTAAAATGCTAACTTCTACAATATGCGCCGAAACGCTCCTGGGTCATCCAGAACCCGATCCAAACATACGCCCAAGTCCAAAATCATCATACAAACCTTCTTGAACCTTCAAATCCTGATTCTGAGGTCGTTTACTCAAAAATCCCATCTTGGTCAATTTTTCCAGCTTAAGGTTTCCGAAAGTGGAATTTTTCTTTCAAATTCGATTCCGAACTTCCCGAAATTCAATTCCGACCACACTTATGAGTCATAATACCTGAAATGAAGCCGCTCGTGGCCTCGAACCGCCAAACAATGCATTAGATCTCAAAACAACCGGTCGGGTCGTTACATGTATTTCCTTATTTTCGATTTACCTGTTCTTGCCTTATTTGCTCTAGCATTTGATTGTTAATTTATTCGATTCTCCTTAACTTAAGTAGTATTAGCCTGATTTTATGCTATTATGTCCTCTTTATTGATTGAAGCCGACTCTAATTGATTCTAGAGTTATTCTCATTCCTTATTTGTGTAGGAATGATTCATTAGCTTATTCGCCTGCTTAATTCAGTGTTATTTAAACCCCTCCATCATTCCCTTTAGAAAAAGACTCGAACTCTCCTATTCTCACAAAAAACTTAAGATTTCTCTCTTGCTCTGATTTCTGTACTAAGTGGTTATTGTTTGGCCGTCTGAAAGCCAATGCCAGATTACTCTGGAACTTAACTACTATTGCACATTTACTTGCTTTCTTCTCAACTGGTATACCACAACCTTTGCAATTTCATTCTCTATGCTTTGTTTGACTAGCCTGCTTCAATTCCTAGCATGATTCTGTCCATTATATGTTAATTTGGTAATACTGTTAACATAAGACTAAGTTATTTTGAATAACAGGAATCATATCATAAGTTTGTTTAAGGTTTAATCTGTAACATGCATTGTTTGTCAGTTCTACACTTGTTCTGAACTTTGCAAGGCACTATAAACATGTAATCAAATATGTTTTTTGTCTGACTCATCTTTCATGTCTGTCTATTTTATGTACCTGGCTAACTTAGTTGTTCTGATTAATGGTTTTTGTGATTAGACAATGATTGTCATAAGTCCAATATGATTACTTAGCTTAATCAGATTTCAACCTATTTGAACTATGTGCTAAGTATGAACCTTGTTTGCTTCTTGGTGTAGTTCTGCCTGCAACTCTGTGTTCTAAATTGTATGTCTTCTGAAATCAAATTATTTTAAAACCTGCCCCTTCTCCCTGCTATGTAATGATTTCAAAACCCCACTTTTAGTCATTTAGGTTCTCAACCACCCCAGTGTGAGCACTACCTAGGGTCCTTGCGACTCCTTTGAACTCTGACACATTGGGACTGGTTTTCCAATCTTTATGAATTACCTTCTGAATGTGGTTCTAGTGTGAGCATTGACCTGGGTCCCTGAGGCCCTTGGGAACTTTGACACACTGGAAGCCTGGTTTTTATGCGCTACAGATGGATCATTGATATGCTTCAAAGCTGTTATGTTGGAAGTCCTGGTTCCCAGGTTTATTTGGGCCTATGAAGGCTCCCTATAGTGTAACTATTATGATTATGTAATTCATTTGATATCCTGGGCTGTAATAATTCTGTAATAACAGATTTGGGGATATTTAGTAAAGCTGGGGTTTTTTATATCGTTTGTTAAAACTAGGTAAAAATTCTGCCTATAGGATTTAGTTACGCTGATTAAATTATGTGAATACTATACTGTGTTTAGAGATCCTGCCTATAAGACTTTCATGATTATTTGGATTCTGTATTTAGTCTTGCATACTGGAGAACCTGCTTATAGGACCTTCATTTAATTATGTACATTAGAAATCATGTTCATTAGGTCTATCATGTTTTCAACAAATGTGCATTAGCAATCATGCCTATATGACCTTGTTTGTTTGAGTTAATTATCCTTCCTGGCAATCTGTTTAATTTCTTTCCAAATACAGTTAACAGATATCATGCCTATCGGATTTAACTCCATTCAAACCTAGAAATCATTCCTATAGGGTTTAAATCAATAGATATCATGCCTATAGGACTAAAAATCAATTTCAAATTTAGAAATCATGCCTATAAGGTTTAATTAATTCAACAATTAGAAAGCATGTCTATACGATTTGAAAAGGAATAAAACTTGTCTTTATAAGTTAAAAATCAGTGTCACACTTAGAAACCATGTCTATAGGTCTGTAATTAATAAGCTCATAGAAATCATGCATATAGGATTCTGTCGATCAATTATGATTTCAATCGATATTGTCATTCACTTAGGCAATATATCTGTAGGACTTAACAATGATTATGGGTCTAAATTGTGACGTATTACTGCCTAAAGTGCCCAGATTTCATGCTGAATAAAATCAGTAGGCAAACAAAATAGGTCTTAATGCTCGCCTTAACAAAACTATCTTTACACTCTATTTTTCTCACGTAGATATCCTGCCTATAGGATTCCGAAGTCAACAAAGTTTGCTGATTCAAAATCGTGCTTTGGTTGTCTATGTGTGGAGGTTAATGTGAGCCCATACTTGATCTTTATCTGAAAGTCCTATTTATTTTTGTCGCCTAGATTTCACATTTTTAAGTAACATAGGTTGATCTAGAACCATCCCAAATAGAGGTCTTAATACCTCTAGGGCCATAGGTAAGGGACGAGTAGTGCACACATAAGGAACGAGCTAGAAACTACTAGAACGCTTAGGTAACAACTTAAAGATAGTAATTGGGTAGTAAGGAGATGATAGTTCGTGTGATAATGCTATGAGTAACACCCCGACTTGAGGGAGTTACAAAGTATTGAATGAAATGATCCTATAAGCTAAAAAACATAGGACCCCCTCCCCCATACTCTTGTTTAAAAATAAATTGAATATCGTATTTGGCCAACTTGATTTCTTCCCTTTTAGACTAATTCGCTCAATTAAGTTCGGTCGGGATCCACCATTGTGGACCTTGAGGGGTGCCTGATACCTTCCTCTCGAGGTAATTTGAGCCCTTACCCGATCTCTGGTATGTAAGCAGGTTATATGAGTTAATTGCTCTAGGTGCCCTAGCGCACCTTAATCCGTTAGGTGGCGACTCTTCCAATTCCTTACCTATCCCAAAAAGAGGAGTTGTCCAAAAATTGTCGAAACCCGATTTCGCGAGGAAAAGGGGGCACGACACGATGGTGGTGTTCTCCTTTCTGATACCACTCATATCATCCATCTTCGCTTTTCCTTTGTTCTTGATTTTGGGATCGCTTGGTGGAGGAGGAGGACCTTTGGATCTAGTGTGATATGCTGACGATTCCAGTATCCACGAACCAACCTTGGGGAATGGGAATAATCAAAAGAAAAAGCAAAAGGTAACTAAGTCAGTAAGGGATATTTGAAAGAATACTTTTAGTATTTAAACATATTTTGCAAAATCATGGAATAATTCGCGTCCTAATTGGGGACCTCATTGTGCCCGAGGTAGGCCTAAGCAACACATAGACTTGGAGAAAATTTATGCCAATATTGCATCATTTCATTAATGTGAAAATTAGCCAGATGTTTACTAAATCGACAATAATAATGAAGTCACTAATGACGTTTAGCCTTATTACAATTGAAATATGAACTAAGCTAGAAAACAGTAAAGAAAATTATATGCTAAACTATTTGGTCCCCGAGGGACCTTCTCCGTGCTTGGCTCTTTTGACTCCATCAATATCCCTAGGTCGCCCATGTCCAATAATAAGTAAGCCTTTGCTAGATGCCCTTCATTCGGTGCCATCCGTGTTTTGACAATCTGCAAGCCTATTTCTCATCTGTCCTTCGAGATCCATCAATCCTTGTTCCATATATTCTAACCTTTTTGTTGACTTAGTGGCGATCCCCTTCCAATTCTTTATAGCCTTCATGTCTATTTTATGCTATTCCAGATGCCTAGATTCCGACTCGAAAACCCTTTCGCAAAGCCTTCTATACTTGAATTGTGCCTCAGTAGCATCATCAATGATCCTATTTTCCAAATTAACCCGTGGCTTGACGTCTCCCGCTATATCATCTACCAACCATTATGGATAAAAATACACATGACCGGCATGGTACCTGTCCGGCTCGATATTCTCTTTTTCCACAATGACTTTCTAGTTTCACATATGCTGCGCCTCGAACTTGAAAGGAATGATCTCCCCTTTGAAGTCTTCCTTGTACTGGACAATGTTGGAAACTCGAGGTATGACTTGTTTTCTTCCTGCCTGTCTCACTACCCTTATAGAAGAATAAGGATAAATTCTCGCAACCTGAATGTCATTTTCTTTGGATGGTGATAAGCTAGTCATTTAATGGCCGTCGTAGAAGCTCTTGATGATATTCTCCCCTCTAAAAATGTTCCAATAACTTGCAATACTAGATAACAACCTCCAAAATGTCCGAACCCCTGTTTGCACCGATCTAGAGCGCGGTACAGTTCAGCTAAGATAATAGGGATGATGGTGTAGGTTTTCCCCTCGATCTCTTCCATTAAAGTTCTTGCAACCATAGATAAACGAGTGTGAATCCTTCCCCCTTTCATTTGAAATATCAACAAACCCAAGAAGCAGATAATGAACACATAACCCCGGTTATGCGTCCAACCCAAAGAAGTAATAGTGAGTTCATCATGATGAAGTTGATAAGACTTACTATGCCCGTAACGTTCATAAAGAAATTCAAATGGGATATATGATTTCTTTAAACAAAGCAACTCATCATTTTTCGTAAAACCTAGCATCTTTAGAAACCGCAATGGGTGCGATTCTCTGGCACTAGTAATCCTGGACTATCCGGTAGCTTAGAAAAACCTCCTATTTCTTCTAAGAGAGGAGTCATTTCTATGTCACAAAATCGGAAGACCACTTTTTTCTCATCCCTAAACATGGTATCAGCTTCGATTAAAGCTCTTTTTGGTTGGATATTAAGCAAAGGTGGAAAATTGCCAAGTATTCTACTCACATGATTCTTGTCGCAAGGCGCAAGGTCTCTCTACAGTCAAGTAGCAGAGGTGGGATGTTTTGGACCATGCCGAACCTGGGGACTTCATGCTTCATATTTTGCAAACAAATAAAGGTTAGCCTTTTCTCCCTCCAGATTCGACATTACACGTTAATGATCAACATATTGGTATATTTTCCCCAAGTAATGCACATAACATGACGATGCCCACTGGGATTTTGGAAATTTCGTCGGGCTTGGGACAAGGCTTATCTTAGCGAGCTATTACGTTAACAATGTTTTAGCCCGTACTAGGTTTAACATGATGCGTGTACCTTTGATATTGGAGTAAGGTTTCTAGAATGGTTTAGACAGGTACTCTTAAGTGGACAACTTCAGAGGGAAAGGCACGAGACCGTCGACTGCCCCGATGATCGACTAGTCTACCGCAAATAAGCCTTTCCAATTTAAAAAGGGTAATTTTGGAAGAGCACGGAAACTCATCAAGTGCGGCTATGTTGATAATTGGCACGAGTAGATTATGATGTGGAGCATGCTATATGCAGAGATACATTTACATTGCCAGATATTTCACATGATTGAATATGTAAAAATAGTAAATAAAATAGCGAGAATAAATAAGTTAAGAGAAGTAAAACAAAAGGACGAAGTTAGTTTAGTTCATAGAATATAGGCAAAGAAAGTAACGAAGTAGACATGATATAGCAAGTTTTTTATCCTAAAGGATCACCCCGTGCAATATAAAAAATACTTCGCAACTCCCTTTAGATAGGAGTTGCTCATATTATTTAGCGGGCACACACTATCATCTCTCGCTACCCAATTACCATGTTAAAGTTGTTTACCTAGAGGCTCTTTAATTCAATTCTAAGTCGTACCCTAGTTAGCCCCTACACATAAACAACAAATGCACGCGAGCAATTTAGGCAGTACATAGTTTCAGAATTAAGACTTAAAGTCCTATAGGCATGATTTCTAGGTGATTATAAATTCCATCATCATAAAGGCAACATTATTTCTCTCAATGGCTTAGGCGAGGATGGCAATAAACTATTTGTACGCTTAGAACTATTAGCGCTGATTTTATAACTATGCACCTTAGGAAGGTGACATTGTCATATAGACACGATTTCTATTAGTGGTATAACTAAGAAATGAAATAGTTTTTGAGAGTCCAACATTAACAATGTTGACCTCATAAACTATTTTAAGCGAGTGACAGTATCCTATAGGCAGGATTTCTAACAATGACAATCAGACTTGATTTTTATAGCACTTTATCACTGTAGGCATGTTACCTGGGCGAGGCAGTGTAATGAGAATAACGGAAGTGATTGATTAAAAGATTAAAATCCTATATTCATGATTTCTAGATGGGCAGTATACTTAAAAGCAATAGAGGCGATTGGTTGATTGATTAGTTAGATCCTTATAGATAGTGGTATATAGGCTAGCCAAGCACATTTTTTATTACTTCCTATAGGCAATGCTATCTAAACGTGCACAATGAAAGACAAGTACAACATATGCTTAAACTAACATGCTTTGAGTGGTGAACAAGTATTAGACACGTTATGTGAAGTGTGTGATTCCCTATAGGCATGATATCTCTCAGTGTACAAAAAAAAACATGCTAAACAACAAGTAGATCACATAGACCCTATAGATATATTTTCTACCCTTTCATACAAGTATTGGAATACCCCAAGATCCCTTATACTAATTTCCCTATCATTGGATTTTACAAATTATTACAAATCACTACTCCCTCTGTTCCAATTTATGTGAACCTGGGCACAAACTCTGTTCACATTTATGTGAACCTGAGCACGAATTTTAAGAAAAAATGAAGACTTTTGGAATTTGTGGTCCTAAACAAGTTAAAAAAGGGCCCAGAGTATTTGTTTGGCTATAAATGCTTCTCATTAAGGGTAGAATTGTAAGTTTAAGCTAAATTGTTTCCAAATTTAGAAAGGGGTCATTCTTTTCGGAATGGACCAAAAAGCATATAGGTTCACATAAATTGGAACGAAGGGAGTATTAGATAATTACAAGCCTAACTACAATATAGATAACCCAACAGTACATCTGGGTCTTTGAATAGGCTCAAGACTTCATGCAGATAGCAGGCCCAAACTCCTGCGCATCAAGTATACTTAAAAAGCCTCAAGAACAAAGGCATGCCCAACATACCAGACCCAAACAATGCTAATGATTAAGGTAAGGGATGCTAAGTTTGGACACACCAATAACAAAAATAGTCTTCAACCTCAATTTGCAAATCCACTAAGCAAGATTATGCTCAAATTGGGAGAACATATAAGACACATATGAGGCAAGTTCATGTTGATCACACCCAAAATAGAGTTTGATAGTGATAAGATTGACCATCTTAGGACAGTATGCCAACTCAGTGAGTTTCAAAGTCAAGCATGACCCAAAAGCAACCTAAACACCTCTAGACAGACTTATGAACATGAAGCAAGTAAAGTGCAATTTCTATGAGAAGATTTTAACATGAGAACCTTGTGAGAAGGTGGTGATAAACAACACAACAGCATGCTAGTGGGCACAATTTAGCAGACATCACTTAGTTGATCATGAAATTTAACATGGTGGACATTAACTATAACACAAAGATTCTACAGAACTCACATGTCAATTATAGAATAACAGACATTAGGATTCATCTAAGTTAAACCCATATGATATAAAAACAACACCTTGGATTTATCGAAAAATCAAATGCTAAGAGTGCAGGATTAACAGGTCAAGGAATACAATTATTAGAGTTACAAAACCTGCTTGGCTTGAAATCAAGACAGTGATTTGAGAGTTCAAGGATCAGTTTGGATGAAGCTAAAACGTAAACATGAATGAGCTAACAGGAAAAGCTTCATTGATGCAGACTATGGACAAGCAATTTCTACACAAGTCCCAGAAATCCAAGACATAATTGTGAACTCATAACAGATAAAAGAGATGACAATCAAGACTAACATGAGCACAACCAATCAAACAGAACCTAAGAAGGCCATGAACTATTTGAATCAATTACACAGAGTGAAGGTATACTACACATGTTGAAACATATCATATTTGATACTAGAGAACATGGAACTGCAGAATATTCATTGAGATAATAGAATTACAGAAATAATACAATGATGGGAATTCTCAAATAATAAAAAGGCCTAAGCCATGCTTTTCTGAAAGTTCAAACAATGTTGACATGAAAAATACACATACACGAACAAGTATAGAAGTAATAATTAAGGCTACAAAGAGTCAATAATGCTAACCATTTATGAAGATAAACGAGCAAAAGAGTGAAGAATTTAGAATATCAGTATGATTCAATAGTAGTAATTGAACGAGGATAATAGAACCCTAGAATCCCCGATGCTTCAGAGTTCAAAATAGCCTCGAGAAGGGCTCTAAGCAGTGCTTGCACCAGAGGAGGTAATTTAATAGTATTATGGCCTTGGCTTTCAGCCGACCAAAAACTAAGCAGCTCAAAAAGTATTCGAGTGTAATAGAGTTAGTGAGTGAAAGAGGAGAATAATAAGAATAATATCACTCAAAATTAGGTCTATTAAGGGAACTAGGGGAGGGGTTTATATAGCAGTAGGAATTGAAAGGACGAACATGGAAAGAAGAATAATCACACAGAATAAGGGAAGAACATTAATCATACAGAATAAGGAAAGGAAAATCAATCATACAAAATAAGGAAAAGGAGATCAATCATAAAGAGTAAGGAAAATAAATCAATCATATATAACAAGGAAAACACCATATGCAAACTAATTTTAAATCGGAATTAGAGCAACGAGTAAAGAAACCCTAATTTAGCCGGATTCGATGGAAACATGCCCAAACCGGAGAGATACTCTGTGTTCTTTGAGGTATCTAGCCGTAATCCCTTAATATCTTCAAGGTCGAGCCCATTTGGACTCGATTACCTTCCATATATGGAACATACTTAGTGTAACGACCCGACTAGTCATTTTGCGTATTAGGATCCCATTCCCTTAAATGAAACCTTCCATAGTGGCTATTCATGCTTTATGACTTGCGGGGACGGGTGGTTCGGGATTCGGGAATGGTTTGAGTGATTTAGGAACACCTGGTTCTTTAAGGTTGGCCTATTTGGCCAAGTTTTACTTTGGTCAACATTTTGAGCAAACGACATCGGAATCGAGTTCTGACAGCTTCAGTAGCTCCGAATAATGATTTCTGACTTGGGCGTATGTTCGGCTCGGGTTTTCGATGACCCGGGAGCATTTTGGCGCCCGAAATGGAAATAAGGATTTCCTTATGTTTGAAATTTGGTTTGGGACGTGATTATATGCTATCGAGGTCCGAACGAAATTCCAGGACCGAGAATAGTTCTGTATGGTCATTTATGAATTTTCTGCAAAATTTGAAGTCATTCTGAGTTGTATAGGTCGGTTCGGCGCATCATTATAGAAATCTAGATTTTGAAAGTCTTAAGTTATGAATTCAGGGGTTTTGGGATGTAATTTTGAGTTTTAGCGTTGTTTTGAGTGTTCTGTGGGCTCGAGCAAGTCCGTACAATGATTTGGGACTTGTTGGTATATTTGGACAGGGGCTCGGGTGGAACCAGGTGCCTCCCGGACCCTGCACGAGGCCAAAAACCAGCTAAAAACACTACTGGTGCAACTGTAGCTGGTGTGACCGCAGGTGCGGTTGCGCAGCCGCAGGTGCGGGACCGCTCTTGCGGTCCCAACCTCACACGTGCGCAACTTCCGCAAGTGCAGACCATTTTCCGCAGGAGCGGCCCCAAACTCCGCAGGTGCAAACCCAGCTCCCCCCGCCATGTCCCGCAGGTGCGGCCATTTCCTCGCAGGTGCGGAAACCCCTGTAGGCAGCCTGTATTTGAATATCAAAAACACGGATTTCCTTCACCTTTTTCTCACTCAACCTCCATTAAAGAGCTCTCAAGCTTGGGGAAAATCTTCCCACGACAAAGTCCACCAAAGGTGAGTAATTTCACTCTGTTTGTCTAGTCTAATATGTGAATTAACAAGGGAATTATCTACTAAATCTTAGTAAAACCTAGATTAGGGGTAGTAAATAGGATTTTTGGGAATTTTGTGAACTATTCAATTCTTGTTATGAATTCAAGTATAAGTCACATAATCATGATCCTTAGGCTTCGGGTAAGTGATTCCTTCGAGAATTTTCGAAATCCGAGCGCGTGGGCCCGGGGTTGAAATTCCAAAATCCTTCAAGAATGCCTAATTTTGGGTTTATTGGTTGATTCTTCTTCTTAGAACTTAAATTGATTCAACTACACTATATTTGGCTAGTTGTGAGCCGTCGAGGGTAGACTTCGGAGATTGCGGGCGCATCCTTGATTCGAGGAGTGATTTCGTCACGAGGTGAGTCTCCTTTCCAACCTCGTAAGGGGGAAACATCCCCATAGGTTCCTTATTTGTTATGTGTACATGTTGTGGGGGGCCGCGTACGTACCAAGTGACGAGAGTCCGTACGTGACGACTATAATACTATGTCGGGTAGCTTTAGGACTTACGAGCATGCCTCTATGTGCCTTATTTGTACCTTGTGTGTATTTTAAGTTGTGCTTGTTGTTGAGATGACATGGAAAGGTAAAATATTATGATTTCAAATACCAGTTGGCTACAGTGGTATTGGCACGATCCTGTTGGGTTCACTATTGAGTCGGTACACATATAAACCTATATATATGAATATGCTTATCATTATCGAGTCAGGACACGAGTTGCAAGTAAGATTCGCGATCGTGGGGAGCTTATCATTATTGAGTCAGCACACGAGTCGCAGGTAAGATACACGACCGTGGGTAGCTTATCATTATCAAGTCAGCACACGAGTCGTAGGTAAGATTCGCGATCGTGGGTAGCTTATCATTATCGAGTCAGCACACGAGTCGTAGGTAAGATTCACGATCGTGGGTAGCATATCATTATCGAGTCAGCACACGAGTCGCAGGTAAGATTTGCGATCGTGAGGAGCTTATCATTATCGAGTCAGGACACGAGTCGCAGGTAAGATTCGCGATTGAGGGGATATTATCATCATCGAGTCAGCACATGGGTCACAGGTAAGATTCGCGATCGTGGGTAGCTTATCATTATCGAGTTCGCACATGAGTCGCAGGTAAGATTCGTGATCGTGGGGAGTTTATCATTATCGAGTCAGCACGCGAGTCGCAGGAATGATTCATGATCGTGGGTAGCTTATGACCTCAGTCGTTATGACCACCCTTATGACTCTAGCCGGTTGTCTTACTCTGGTATTGTATTATCACTTGAGTCTGAGTCGCACATAGTGGGATTGACAGGTATTGTGTAAATGGAGGTTTGGCCCTAGCAGATCATTTTCAGCTGTTACTTGTATTACATTATTTTCTTATGTACTTGTTGCTTTATGCTTCACATGCCTACTGTTTTAGCCACATTTCTTTTTTTATTATATTGCTGGACCTTAGTGAGTATCTAGTCGACCTCTCGTCACTATCCCTTCGAGTTTAGACGGATACTCACTGGGTATATATTTATTTATGTACTCATGCTGCACTTCTTCTTCTTCTTCTATACTTGATTGTACAGGTACGGAGGATGGTACATCTGATTATCGGGCCAGTGCTAGATACTGATTTGTGTGATTAGACTTCACGGTTAGCTGCTCTTTCTGGCGACCTCCTAGCAGCACCTTGAAGTTCCTTTTGTTATTTTCCCCCGTCTATTTCATCCAGACTGTGGATTTGTATCAATATGTATCTTGTATATCCCGATAGTTGCATGTGACACTCGTGACACTAGTTCCTTCCACACACGTAGTGTATATTTCGGGTTTCGGGTTGTATATTCATACACATGCTTTATTTTGGCCATGTATTGTTATGATTTTATTTTCATATCAAGTTATCATCATGTTTAGTTGTCTTAAACTGGTAAATATTGACTTGTTTAATCAAATGGGAAGGGTAAAACCTAGTGTAATTCATATTGGCTTGCCTAACCCCGTTATTGGGCGCCATCGCGACCTAAATTAGGATTTGGGTCGTGACAACGTGGTACCAGAGCCTTAGGTTCACGTAGTCTCACGAGTCATGGTCAGACCCAGTAGAGTCTTGCGGATCGGTATGGAGACGTCTGTACTTATCTTCAGGAGGCTATAGGGTGTTAAGAAACTCCTCTTTGTTCATATCCTATCGTGCAACCGATGATGTACTCAAATTTTATCTTCTACTCTCTCACAGATGGTGAGGATGCGTACTTCTCATGTTCCTAATCCGGGAGAGGCTACTACCCCCGCCGCTTGAGGCCGTGGTAGGGGAAGGGTTAGGGCACCTGCCCGAGACAAGGGACGAGGGCATCCCAGAGCTGTACCAGTTTCACCACTTGAGGATCCAATTATCGAGGAGCGGGATGAGTTGCCTCCCGTTGCTCCTGCTCCAGCGGACTTTATGACAGCACCAGGCTTCCAGGAGGTCGTGGGCCGCATGTTGAGATTCATGGACACCATGTCCCAGGCAGGCGTACTTCTAGCAGTTCCTGCCACTTCCCAGGCGGGAGGGGGAGTTCAGACCCCTACCGGTTAAGCCACCGTACAGGCAGAAACACATCACAATCTGGGTACACCGTCCATGGGTGGAGTTCAACTTATAGTAGCACAGCCAGATCCCAGGCCAGTTGCAGAGGGAGACAAGCAGAAGATGCTAGATAGATGGACACGGCTTCGCCCTCCAGTCTTCGGGGGTGAGCGGGGCGAGGATGCCCAGGATTTCATTGACAGGAGCAGGGATATACTACACAATATGAGGATATTGGAGTCGCATGGGGTAGACTTCACTACATTTGAGCTTGAGGGGCGAGTTCGCCGTTGGTTGCAGTCATATGTTCTTAGCAGGCCAGCGGATTCTTCTCCTGTCACGTGGAGTCAGTTTACTCAGCTATTTCTAGATAGATACCTTCTGCCGTCTTAGAGGGAGGAGCTTCGGGGTCAGTTTGAGCGGTTAGATCAGAGGAAGATGTCCGTGATGGATTATGAGCCGAGGTTTTCAGAGTTATCTCGCCATGCTCTCATGATATTGCACACTGATGCCGAGAGGGTGCGGCAGTTCGTGGCAGGCTTACACCCAGGTATCAGGACCTCTATGGCCAGAGAGGTAGAGATGGGTATCCCGTACCAGCTTATAGTCGAGATAGCTCGACGGATTGAGGGTTACCGACTGAGGAGCAGGGAGCAGGGTCTGCAGGGTTAGCAGGACAAGAGGGCCAGATTCTCAAGTGACTTCAGGGGCTCTCTAGCTAGGAGCAGGGGTCTGTTCGAAGGCGATCAGTTCGGTAGGCCTTCATATACAACACCTCCACCACCTCCCAGGGGTGTTCCAGCGAGGCCTCAATTCAGCACCATGCCAGAGCGCTCCTACCGTCCTCCAGCCATCCACAATTCATCCAGTGGTTACTCTAGCCGTTAGAGATCCTCCTGTTCCTATTTTAGTGCTGTGTCAGGTGACTCTCATCGCACTCCGACCATTCGGGACTCTTACTCCACAGGACAGTAGGATATGTCACATTTGATATGCTAAGTGTGTGGGGACTTAGGCCACGTGAGGAGGGATTTCTCCCACTATCGGGGCAAGGCCGTGCAACAGAGTCACCAACCTATGATTTTAGCACCAACAGTTCGACCACCTAGGGGTGAGGGTCAGGTTGGCAGGGGCCGTCCTAGAGGGGGAGGCTAGTCAGGAGGGGGTCAGTCAGCTCCAGCTCGTTCTGGGGAAGCTCAGTCTTAAGGTGATACAGCCAGATTCTATGCTATTTCGGCTAGATCAGACGCTGTGATTACAGGTATTATTCCAGTCTATGGTAGGTAGGCTTCAGTGTTATTTGATCCAGGGTCTACGTACTCATATGTTTCCACATTATTTGCTCATTTTCTGGATGTTCCTCGTGAGTCCTTGGGTTCTCCTTTGTATGTGTCCACTCCTGTGGGCGATTCTGTGGTAGTAGACTGGGTCTACCGATCTTGTGTGATTACCTTCTGTGGGCTTGAGACCAGAGCCGACCTGTTATTGCTCGATATGGTTGATTTCGAGGTTATTTTGTGCATGGATTGGCTATCTTTTTATCATGCTGTGTTGGATTGCCATGCCAAGACATTTACATTATCCATGCCTGAGTCGCCGAGTTTAGAGTGGAGGGGTTCTTCAGTTAGTGCATTCAGTCGGTTCATTTCCTATATGAAGGCTCGGCACATGGTCGAGAAGGGTTGCTTAGCTTGCCTTGCTGTTATGCGGGACACCCCGCCAAGTCTCCTACCATTGATTCAGTGCCTGTTGTTCGAGAGTTCCTATATGTGTTTCCTTCATATCTTCCAGGAATGCCTCCAGATCGAGATATAGACTTCTGTATTGATTTGGCTTCAGATACTCAGCCTAGTTCCATTCCCCCTAATTGTATGGCTCCTAAGGAGCTAAATGAGTTGAATGAGCAGCTTGAGGAGTTGTTGGACAAGGGTTTCATCAGGCCGAGTGTGTCACCATGGGGTGCTCCGGTCTTATTTGTGAAGAAGAAGGATGGGTCTATGCGGATGCGCATTCACTATCGTCAGTTGAATAAGGTGACCATCAAGAACAAGTATCCTCTACCGCGCATTAATGATTTGTTTGACCAGTTGCAGGGTGCTCAGGTGTTTTCTAAGATTGATCTGCGATCGGGTTATCACCAGTTGAAGATTTAGGCTTCTGATGTTCCGAAGACTGCATTTCGTACCAGATATTGCCATTTATGAGTTTCTAGTGATGTCCTTCGGCTTGACTAATGCCCGAACAACATTTATGGACTTGACAAATAGGGTGTTCAGGCCGTTTATCGACTCCTTTGTTTTTATCTTCATTGATAATATATCGACCTACTCACGGAGCCTTGGTGAGCACGAGCAACATTTGAGAGTTGTGCTTCAGACCTTGCGAGAGCAGAAGCTATATGCTAAGTTCTCCAAGTGCGAGTTCTGGTTAGAGTCTGTGGCATTCTTTGGGCATGTGGTATCTAGAGAGGGTATCAAGGTTGATCCGCAGAAGATTGAGGCCGTTCAGAGTTGGCCGCGTCCTACTTCAGCTTCCGAGATCAGGAGTTTTCTGGGTCTAGCAGGCTATTTTCGACGATTTTTGGAGGGATTCTCTTCTATTGCAGCTCCATTGACTAGATTGACTCAGAAGAATGCCCAGTTTCGATGGTCCGACGAGTGTGAGGCGAGCTTTCAGAAGCTCAAGTCAGCATTGACCTCAGCACCAGTTCTATCATTGCCTTCAGAGTCTGGGATGTATACTGTATATTGCGACGCTTCACGGGTAGGGTTGGGATGTGTGTTGATGCAGGATGGCAGGGTTATTGCTTATGCTTCGCTCCAACTGAAGGTTCATGAAAAGAATTATCCCGTGCACGACTTAGAGATGGCGGCGATTGTTCATGCTTTGAAGATTTGGCGGCACTATTTGTATGGTGTGTCATGTGAGGTCTACACCGACCACCGCAATTTACAACATTTGTTTAAGCAGAGGGACCTTAATCTAAGGCAGCGGAGATGGCTTGAGTTGTTAAATGACTATGATCTCACTATTTTGTATCACCCGGGCAAGGCGAATGTAGTAGCAGATGCTTTGAGTAGGAGGGCAGCGAGTATGGGTAGCTTGGCCTACATTGCAGCTGAGGAGAGACCTTTATCCTTGGACATTCAGTCCTTGGCCAATCGCCTTGTGATATTGGACCTTTCGGAGTCACGTCGAGTTTTGGCTCATGTAGTTGCTCAGTCTTCATTGTTGGGGGAGATTAAGGCTCGACAGTTTGATGATCCACATCTTGCAGAGCTTCGGGATACGGTGGTCCAGGGTAGGGCAAAGGAGGTTACCTTGGGCGAGGATGGTGTTCTTAGACTCCAAGACCGATTGTGTGTTCCTGATATTGATGGCCTGAGGGAGATGATTCTAGCAGAGGCGCACAGTTCTCGGTATTCTGTTCATCCAGGAGCGATGAAGATGTATCGTGATTTGAAGCAGCATTACTGGTGGAGGTGGATGAAGAAGGATATAGTGCAGTATGTGGATATGTGTCTCAATTGTCCGCAGGTCAAGTACGAGCACCAGAGGCCAGGAGGCTTGTTCCAGCAGATGCCCATTCCTGAGTGGAAATGGGAGCGCATCACTATGGACTTTGTGATTGGGTTGCCTCGGACTTTGCAGAAGGTTGACGCGATTTGGGTCATAGTGGATATATTGACCAAATCGGCGCATTTTATTCCTGTGGCTACTACTTATACTATAGAGAGGCTGGCTCAGATTTATATTCGAGAGATAGTCCGATTGCACGGTGTGCCGGTGTCTATTATATCATATTGAGGTCCTCAGTTCACTTCGCACTTCTGGAGGGCTTTGCACAACGAGTTGGGCACTCAGATAAACCTCAGTTCAGCATTTCACCCTCAGACTGATGGCCAGTCAGAGCGTACTGTTCAGATTTTGGAGGATATGCTCAAGGCTTGTGTGACTGATTTTGGCGGTTAGTGGGACCAATTCTTTCCTTTGGCGGAGTTTGCATACAATAACAGTTATCAGTCCAGCATCGAGATGGATCCATTCGAGGCTTTATATGGTCAACGATGTCGTTCTCCTATCGGGTGGTTTGAGCCTGGCGAGGCCAAGTTATATGGCACCGATCTGGTGAGAAATGCTTTGGATAGGGTGAAGATCATTCAGGAGAGACTCCGCACAGCTCAGTCCAGACATAAAAGTTACGCAGATAAGCGGGCGCATGATGTAGCGTTTATGGAGGGAGATAAGGTTATGCTGAAGGTTTCACCGATGAAGGGTATCATGAGATTCAGGAGAAAGGGCAAGCTGATCCCTAGGTTTATAGGTCCATTCGAGGTGTTGAGAGGAGTCGGAGGGGTCGCTTATGAGCTTGCTTTACATCCAGCCTTATCAGGAGTTCACCCGGTTTTCCACATATCCATGCTTCGAAGGTATCACGCCGACTTCTCCCACGTAGTTGATTACAACACGATTCAGTTTGATGGGAAGTTGCGGTACGAGGAGGAGCAAATAGCAATTATTGAGAGACAAGACCGCCAGTTGAGGTCCAAGATAGTTTCTGCGGTTAAGGTTCGGTGGAGGGGCCAACTAGTTGAGGAGGCAACTTGGGAGTCCGAGGAGGACATGCGGAGCAGATATCCACAACTATTCAGCACTCCAGGTACGATTCTAGACCCGTTCGAGGTCGAATGTTTGTTTAAGAGGGGGAGAATGTGTGAAACCCCACGTGTTATTTTTCTCTCTTCTCTTACGTAAAATACGTAACGTGGCGTGGTTATATAAGGTATATATGATTGCGTATAGCACATTGGGAGAATAAGACTGAAAATGTGTAGTAATATCAAGGAAACAAAACTAAAGCTTTAGGTCAAAGGAATCCCTTAAACAAAGGTTTGTGGTTAAAGAAATGACTCGGGTAGCACCCCGCACGTT
>MDKH01096267.1:0-76764 GCA_005239495.1 Nicotiana undulata | reverse complement strand
AAAGAAATGATAACGAATCTAATTGTCGAATGTATCTAAGTGCTAAATGTTGTGTAGTAAATACTGGAAATGAAACGTGGATAACTAATAGAACTGTATGTTGTCGGTATACTGTATATGATTCACTGTTGGATAAAGATTTTCTGTGGCCGTGATTATTCGACTGTTATGAATGATTGTCCTTGATAATGAGAATCTTTGTGATTTACTCGTTGGGTGATGATATGAACTTATGTTCTTCGTGATGAAGATCCTTGTGATCAAATTGGTGGTGATTGTTAATTGTCCGGTGGGATCGGGTTGCACGCCGCAATACGGAGTAATAAGGGTGGACGAGGCAATAAGGGTGAGAGAAGGGGATAAGGGTGGCCGAGGTAATAAGGATGGAATGTGATCATTATCACTATTGCAATAAAAAAATCTATGAGACTCGTGAATATGGAGGTGTTGAAAGGAAAAGGGAAATTTGTGAAACTCTTGATTTTGGTTATTTTGATATCTGTGCAATGCTTGTTGGATCCTATTAACTGTCTCTTATCTGTGTACTGCTTGATTGTACTTGGGGTGAAGTTTGTTTATACATACTAGGACTATTCCACAGTACTAACGTCCCTTTTGCCGAGGGCGCTACATCTTTTATATGGATGTAGGTGGTTCCGCAGTAGGTAGCTCAGCCCGCCGTTAGTGGTGCCTCCTCTTCATCTCCTCAGCATTTGTGGTGAGCCCTTCTCCTCCTCGGGGCCGTGTGTGGATTATACCACCCTCTTTTGTTTATGTTATAAAGGTATTGTCGGGGCCTTGTTACCGGCAAGTTATGTAAACTCCCTAGTATTCGTAGAGGCTCCGTAGACACAATGTGGGTAGTGCATAAATGTATCTTTGGGTAGTAACAATACGTACTCGGAACCACGGACCATGTTGAAAAGTTATGTATGTATTGGTATTATGTATGTTTGAATATTAGTCGTTGGCATGTTAAAAGAGGAAAACAATGGAGACATGCTGTAAGATGTACTTTGAAACTAAAATCGGCTAACTCATTTGAACTAATGTTTGTTATAAACGCGGGGTAATATGTTGGGCAGGAAAGACAATCCAGGTCCGCTTGACTGGGATCACCCGGTTAGGCGCCAGTCTCGTCCCTCGACCCTGGGGCTTGACAGTTGTATACACAAAGAATTCATAACTTGAAGATGCATGCTGGTTATCAATCTCCTAAGTTGCAACAATTTTGCGGCAAGGAAAATTCGAAATAACATGTAGCGCACTTTGTTGAAACTTAAAAAAATGCTAGAACACATGGTGATTATCTTGTCAAACAGTTTGTTCGATCTCTCGAAGGTAATGCATTTGATTGGTACACAGATCTCGAACCTAGATCCTTCGATAGCCCAAGACGGGTCAAGCATGATCGAACTAACAAACGCTCATCAATGAAAGGATGAGCTAGTTATTGACTCCATCTACCGTAGGAGGAGCTTAAGCCTCAACTGTAAAGGTCTCCTTAGTGAAACTTCTGGCATCGAAATGTGCATTCAAGTCATGCATTGGGGTCTTCGTTATATCAGGCATAAAGCCCAAAATATTTGAAGAACTAGAAACTTGTGCTTATGCTATGGAACTAAATATGGCCATACTATTACAATATATATTTTTGTAATTGTTTTTCAGAAATTCTCAATATTTTTTAAATTCTACCTACTATGTTGTTTAAGTACATAAAATTACTATTATAATATATCTTTTTTTATTTCTTTGACAAGCCTACACTTTTTATTTCCCATTCAAAAACAAATCTCAAAACTTAGGACTACGACTTCTAAAGTCATATAATTACTATGGTTTTAGAAGATATCGAAAAAATCAACTAATAATTCCTTAAAAAATTAATTTAAATAAGGATAGAATCTTATATATAATTCCTACTAAGTATTAGGAATTTTTACCTAACTCAAATAAGGAAATATTTAATAGTCAAACTTTAAATTCACGTGAAAAGTCCAAATATTAAGAAAATAATTAATGACTGTTTTGTCCAGTGTGAACTCTACGTTAAAAGGGTAAAAATGACGAACGACATTTCGCTTAACATCTTCATACTATTATTATAATATTGATAGATATAGATAGATAATATATATTGGTTGAAGATTTGTTGCAACTTTTTATCTGGGAGGGTCCTCGTGAAAAGATCACCCTTTTATGTTTTGTTGGTAATGAAGGCAGGGCCGGAGCGAGTGCTCTGTTATGGTTTTGTCCAATATAGTAATTGTTAATATTGTATATTCAAAACCAGAAAAACAGAAAACGTTAGTTTAAGAAAACAAAACAGTAAATTCCGTGCTAACAAGTTTCTTGTATATCCTTAAGGAATTTAATCCCCTCACAGTTGTCCGAGGTTTCGGATTAATTCCTTCCAGGATAGAACGAAATAACTATTTTGTGATAGCGGCACTTCAAATCACAGAACTTCGGCGAACTCAAATGGCAGAGCAATTCACACAAAATGCTTACATTTTTTGTTTTGAAAACAATGAAGAAGATATAGTGGAGAGATTTTCATATTTCGGTGTCTGAAAAATAAGGCTAAGCCTCTAAATTTATAGACAATGAAAATATGAGATGAAGAGGTGCAATTCAAATGTGCCTCTTCCATTTCTCATTCACACCCATTCACGAAACCTAATAGTAATTTTGATCCAAACCTTGATTGAATATATGTAAATTATTAATTTAGAACTCGATAACTTAAGGACTATAATCTAGAACTCATAAGCTTCAAATACTACACGACTCTGAACGAAAGAAATGAAACTTTTTGTTATGGGAGTTATGTATCTCGAAATACGAGTAACAATTAAACTTGTAATGTGGTTATAAGGATACGTGATCTTATTCAATGCCAATTGATGAATGGCTAGATAAATAAATGAATTAACGATTAAGATAAATCAAACCAGTGTAATTGCAGGTTATCGACCTTGGTTTGGGGTAGACTCGAGATCAAACGTTAGGAACCACAAGAACAATAAGAACTATACGAACAATATGAACAATAAGAATAGTGGAGAATTAAGCGACTAAAAGAGCAGAGTGTTTGTATTTCTCAGTAAATGTGTATATCATTCATGTGTGTTACAAATGAACATGGTTCCTCTTTATATAGTAGAGGAATCCTAAATAAGGTATAATTCTAATTTCGGAAGCAAAATACATGATTGATATCAATTACCGTTAATGAATCTGCCAATTCCGAGATTCCCGCCGAGATTTGTGGTCGATTGCGGATATCTCGTTATTCCGTTACTTTGGTGTTGATTTAGCTTGCTCTCGATCCCTCAGTCTTCGTGTTCTTCGAGCTCGAACTTGCTTCGGTACTGACTCGCTCTCGAGGCAGACCCTCCATCCCGTAAAATCGGGTGTGGTCGATATTTACCGTATACAGATAGTCCCCGTGTTTCTTAAAATGAAATGATAAGAAACGATTTTAGCCTTGATTTCTCAATACTCCGATCATGATGTCGTCTCCATGACGTAAGCGATGGATGTAACCGAAACGTCTCGTCAGTTCGGTTCCCAAAAAACCATCAATGCATGTCAGTCGTCGGTTGGCCACTTGGCCACAAGTGATATCGAACCATTGTTTTAAACCTATAAATACCATCTCTTTAGTTGATTCAAACTTTACTTTGCTTTGAACATTAACCTTTGAGTTCCTAATCTTTCTTATCTTTCTCTCATCGCCGCTTATTACGCCACCGTTGTTTTCACCAGAGCCACCAATTTTTCACCTTCTTTCTACTTCCTTTACATATACAAATGGCAAATATCTCTAAAATAGTGTCGGAAAATGAAAAAGCTCCATCTTCCTCCTCCCGGTCGGCCGGTGATTAGACGCCGATAGAACCGGCCCCCCATGAGTACGTTCCTGGACCGTGTGTCCTTAAAACCAATTTTAAAGTCGATAACCCTTCATCGGTGCCGGGCCGATGCGAAATGTGTTGATGTACATTTGTTTGATTACCAAGGGCCACATCGATTCCATGAAGGAAGACTGCAAATGGGGTCCGAAGGTAGTGGTGCGCATTCCTACACCCAAAGAGAGCATCACCACACACGTGAAGGGGTTTTAAGTGTTTACACTAACCCCTTCACATTAGGCCCCGTCGACCCTGTAATGTTTGACTTCTATAGGAGGTACGAATTTACCCTTTGTAAGCTCCACCCCTCACTTTGGTGCATAGTGATCATGTTGCGCTACTACTCCAACGAGTCCGGGGGGTTGGAGTTCACTCTGAACCATCTTATTCGATTGAACAGGCCTCGGCTTTATCGAGGGCTAATTAGGCTCAACTGTCGAGCAAGAAAGGCTCTATTCTCGAACATCGACGAGGATAAAGATTGAGGTTGGATGAGCCGATTCATACGGGTGAGGACCTGTGACATATTACCAAAGGAAAATATGTCGTTCCCTGAGGAGTGAAAAGCCAAGCGTAAGTGAATTTTTGTTCTTTGATTATGTGCTTCTTATTATTTTGCCTAACATTTCTTTTTAATCACGCAGTCGCCCCTTGGATGCCCGAGGCGGTGCCCGATTTTGAAGACTAGATCCTAAAGCTCGTCGCCTCTACTTTGACTCGGGTTGAACGAGTGTGGAGGGATTTGGCCAAAGGCAGGTGGGAGGCCAAGAACCATGGTAAGGGTCACTTCTTACGTATTCCGAAGCAATTACACGTTTCCTTCATTACATATCTTTCTTCATGTAGGCCTGACCAAAGATGCCATTCTGAGGCCTTCGAGTGAAGGTGGCGAAGCTAAGTCCCCGGCTCTGAGGTCGTAAAAGGATAAGAAAAGAAATGATCCCTCACAATTCGAGGTTTCCAAACCCAAACCTCGAAGGGTGAGGAGAAAAATGGTCGATCTCTCGGCGGATGCGGTCCAAATGTTGAGGGACCAGGATGAGGAAGAATAAGAAGACACCTCGGCATTGATATTTCGCCCTCGAAAGGCCACCGAGGTCGCCTCGCATTCCGAGTTGCCACCTGCTATAACCGAGCCTCACATCGAAGAGGCTTCGAAGAAGAGTTTGGGGGTGAACCCCAGGTCTCCTGAGGTCGAGACGATTTCTCGATCGTTGACTTTTACACCAGGCAGGGCCGGTTCTAAAACTAGGAAGATCGGACAGAGCGCCCCAAGTGATTCGCTCGAGGCCATGACAATAAGTCAATTGCCTTCATTGGCGGTGTTCTCTGAAGAGGCAATAAGGGAGGCCCAAAGGCTGAAGACCCCCTTGATCGGCGGAGGCTCTAGCGCTGACGATCCTTTCAGGGATTTCTTCATGGGGATCGATGATGCCTCTGATATTACTGACGCTTCGATCCTCATGGCGAAGTCCCAACGTCTTTTTCCAAGGTAAGTGCCAGTTGCTTTTTGGTTATTCCTTTTTGCCTTTTTCCCAAGGTTAATCTCTCATCAATCTAACTTGTGTTTTCTTCTTTGTATAGGCCTCTGCCAAATTATGGGCTGACCTTAGTCATTGTGAAACCGATCTCCAAAGGGTCTCGGAAAAGAGAAATTCCCTGAAGATTCTTTGTGGCCAAAAGGGAGAGGTCATAAAGGATCTTTAAGCGGACCTGGTCAAGGCTCATGAAGAGGAAACCGAGTTAGACAAGCAGGTAACCACTCTTCTGATATAGTATGGAATCCATTCAACTATGGAAGCTAACACTTCGATATCTCAGCTGCAGTAGAAGGAGGAGAAGATCGGGTTGCTCCGGGCAGAGGTCGATTAGGTCAAGACCGACTGTGATAGGTGGAAAGCTAGGATGGACTGCCTTGCTGCGGAAAAGGAGGCAGCTTTGGCCAAATTATCTTCGGTAGAAGCCCAACTTCAAAGCCTTAGAAAAACAAGTTTGGCGCAGGCCAAGAGGGTCTAAGAACTCGAAGTCGGGCTTACTGAGGCCAAGGCTGAGATCGAAAAAACCAAGGTCATGTCAGACAAGTCCATAGCCATGTACCGGGCCGATGCTGAAGCTGCCCAAAATCAGCTGAGGGAGGCTTCCGACCGGAAGTAGTGGCGTAGAGACTTGGCAAAGTGCCAATCTAGGAGGGAAACCCTCAAGGAAACTTATGCTCGAGGTTTTGACATCTCCGAGGAAATCGCTCAGGCCAAAGAGCTTGAGACCGAAGCTAGGAAGCTAGCCCCTTCCGATGATGATGATGATGAAGCCGAGGGAAGTCGAGGCAGGTACGAAAGTGGAGAATATAGAGACGAGGCTGCTGAAGAAGATGCCCCCGGAGAAGCTGCTAGGGAGGAAACCGGTCTTCAGGAGACTAGCCTCGATCGTAGTTAGGTTATAACTTCTTTTCTTTTATATTTTGTAAGGCTTTGACCGGCCTCTTATACATGTTTTTTGGTATAATAGAAAATTTCCTTTTGATTCTCTCTCATGCCTTCGTATGTTTATTTGCCTTTGTTGAAATGTTTTATTACGGTAGGTCAACTCATGATCGAAATAAACCCTTAAGCTTTTCGTTTTTACGAGGGCAAGTCCCTGAGTTCGAAATAACTAAGTTTGAGTTTTAGGATAAAGTGAAACCTTAGGTTTTCATCAGATGATTGTTAAGTATTTCGAGCTCACCGCTATACACCCTTTAGGTGAATCTTCGAGCTGTAGTACTTTTTCAATATGAAAACAAAAAAAAATGAAAAATCAAAAGGTCGTTTTATTCAAAACCCCAATTGTGACATCCCTTCTCTCCCACTTCACACCTTGGAACGCACCCTTCTTATAGAGATAAACGCGCTTTCAAATCTTCTTAACCCGAAATGGATGGGAAGAGGAAAGGTTCCTTTTTTTAGGGTACTCCTGGGAACATATCCAGTGGGGCCTGTAGCTCATAGGATTAGAGCACGTGGCTACGAACCACGGTGTTGGGGGTTCGAATCCCTCCTCTCCCACAACCGGCCCAAAGGGAAGTACCTTTCTCTCTTGGGTTAGGAAAATCATGATCGGGATAGCGAACCAAAAGCTATGGAACTTGGTTGTGGGTCTTTTGTTGAAATGGAATGGCTTTTCTTTTTCTCTTTTTATTTATTATTTATCTTGACTTGGGGAATCATTACACATAGTATGTCGACATTTGCTTGAGCTCGGAATAACTGAACCTTTGGTTCGATCTGAGTGAGAGTGAGGTCTCAAACTCTAATTTTATTGGCCCTTAGGCTCATTAGATCAACCCTTAGGTTCTTTATATTGGCCCTTAGGCTCTTTAGATCGGCCCTTAGGCTCTTTAAGTTAGACCAATTCGGCCTCTAAAAACGGCTATTATTTTCCCTTTTTCGGCTAAAAGACTTGGTGAAATTTTCTTTTATGCCTTAGCATGTGTTTTTTGTACCCATTGGGTTTTTCGAGGGTCGAATGATCGAACCCTATATTTTCTTAACCTTTTTGAGTTAGTTTAATTGACACCTATTGAGGTTTTTTCGAAGTTGATATTATTTAAGCCTTTAAATTATTTGAGGGCTGATTTTATCGAAGTCCTTTTTTATTTGCTTTGCCGAGGGTACCTTATTTAACCTATTTTTCAAAGTGTTTGAAGGCCTTTTGTTTATGGCGGAAATCGGACGTCTCCGGGCCGCATTATTTCAGTCGTAGCCTTTTATGTGACTGTAGTCTTTAATATGGTCGTAGCCTTTGAGTATGTCTCTTGGACTTGTTTCCCCATAACATTTCAAACTTTTTCGAAATGTTAGTCCCCGAGTGTGATGACATTGGCCTATATATCGAGGGGTGCCTCTTTGAGGTCTTATAATTTCGAACTTAAATAGCTCGAGTGTGCAGTCCCCGGGTGTTCGGGGTATGCTTGTACTTGGCCTTTGGGCCATTTTTTCAGAAATGTTAGTTCTGCACAATAGACAGAATCGTAAGTACATGACTCGTATAGTAGAAATTCTACTTCAAACATGAGATGTTCGAGAAAAGAGAGTGATTCTTTTTATTATTTATACATGCGTACATGTTTTGTTGTCGAGACTCGGCTAATCTTTATGGACACAATTCATTCGACCATTTGGCCCATTACAAATTCTTCCTATCGATACCCATTGATACATAACATACCAGGGTGATGCCCCCAAGTATTCGAGGTTGAATTATCCTCAGGTAGCACATTGTCATTGCCTCGTTAAAACCCACGCTGGAAAAAACCCATTTGGGATAAAAATCGGTCTAAGGGAAAAAGAGTGCAACGCTTACTTTAAAACCTGTGGTCTAGATTTCTTGGATTGAATTCCTGCGATGAGTTAGTCTCGAATGTTTAAGTAAATGAAAGAAAAGAGAAAGTCATACCTTAGCAATAGTACCGCTTGAGGAGCTTGTAAGATCCTTTCCCGACTATGTCAATGATTTGACAGGGTCTTTCCCAGTTAGGACCGATTTTCCCTTCATTAGGGTCTCAAGTATTGATGGTGACTTTTCTTAAGACTAAGTCCTCGACTTTGAAGTGTCGAAGATTGGTTCTTCTGTTGTAATATCTCTTGATTCTTTGCTTTTGTGCGGCCATTTGAATGAGTGTCGCTTCTCGTCTTTCATCTAACAACACAAGACTGGTATTCATGGCCTCATGGTTCGATTCCTCCGTCGCGTGTCGAAACTTGGTGTTGGGCTCCCCGACTTCGACTGGTATCAAGGCCTTGGAGCCATATACTAAGGAAAATGGAGTCGCTCTGGTACTGGACTTCGATGTTGTCCGATACGCCCATAGAACCTCGGGCAATTTTTCTCTCCACTTCCCTTTGGCTTCATTTATCCTTTTCTTCAAGTTTTGGATGATAGTCTAATTCGTTGATTCGGCCTGTTCGTTCCCACTAGGGTGATATGGAGTCGATAGTATCCTCTTTATTTTGTGGTCTTCTAGGAATCTTGTTACTTTACTGCCGATGAACTATTTGCCATTATCACACACTATTTTCGCAGGTATCCCGAATCGGCGTGCGAAGTGATCCCATATAAAATCGATCACTTCCTTTTCCCTAACTTTTTCGAAGGCCTGTGCTTCAACCCATTTAGAGAAATAGTCAGTCATAAATAATATGAACTTAGCTTTACCTGGAGTTGATGGAAGAGGACCGACGATGTCCATTCCCTATTTCATGAATGTCCATGGGGATAGGACCAAGTGAAGTTGTTCACCGGGCTGGTGGATCATTGGTGCAAACCTTTGACATTTGTCGCATCTTCGAACGAACTCCTTAGAGTCTTTTTCCGTGCTATCCCAATAATATCCTGCTCTAATGACCTTTCGAACTAGTGACTCAGCGCCAAAATGGTTTCCAGAAGTGCCTTCGTGGATTTCTCGCAGAACATAGTCAATATCTCCCGGCCCCAAGCATATCGCCAATGGTCCATCGAACGTTCTCCTATACAATGTTCCGTCTTCGTCTAATGTGAATCGAGCGGCTTTAGTCCGTAGGGTACTCAATTCTTTGGGATCCGATGGTAACTTCATATTCTTCAAGTATTCGATGTATTTGTTTCTCCAGTCCCAGGTTAAGCTTGTAGAATTGATTTCAGCATGCCCTTCCTCGATTACGAATCTCAAGAGTTGGATGACAGTCCCCGAGCTGATCTCATCTTCTTCGATCGATGACCCCAAATTTCCAGGTACATCGGCCTCAGTATTTTGTTCTCGAGGTATATGATGTAGAGTCCATTCTTTGAAGCGGTGCAAAGTTACCTATAATTTGTCTAAGTACCTCTGCATCCTATCCTCTCGAACTTCGAATGTTCCGTTTACCTGGTTAACTACCAGTAGGGACTCGCACTTAGCTTCAATGACTTCCGCTCCCAAGCTTTTAGTTAGTTCGAGACCTGCAATCATAGCCTCGCACTCGGCTTCGTTGTTAGTTAATTTGTCAGTTTTAGTGGATTGCCTAATAATATATCCCGTAGGCGGTTTCAAAACAATGCCGAGCCCGGACCCTTTCACATAGGCTTCGTCCGTGAGGAGGCTCCATACCCCCGATGATGTACTCGATTTAAGTAGAAGTTCTTTTTCCACTTCGGATACGAGGGTTGGCGAAATATTGGCCACGAAGTCTGCTAAAATTTGACACTTGATGGTTTTTCGGGGTTGATATTCGATATCTTACCCACCATGTTCGACGGCCTATTTGGCCAATCGGCTCGATAATTTGGGCTTGTGCAAAACATTTTGAATGGGATAAGTGGTGATTACACATATGGGATGACACTGAAAATGTGGCTGTAATTTTCTAGATGCACTTGTTAAATAAAGTGCCATTTTTTCTAAGTGTGGATACCTAGTCTCGGCATCTCCTAAGGTTCGACTTACGTAGTAAACTGGAAACTGCATATTGTTCATCTCGAACTAATATACCACTTACCGTTATTTCGGACACTGCCAAGTATAGGTATAGCTTTTCATCTTCCTTCGGAGTGTGGAGCAAAGGTGGCCTCGATAGGTATCGTTTCAATTCCTCCAATGCATGTTGACATTCTGGGGTCCATGTAAAGTCATTTTTCTTTTTGAGTAAGGAAAAGAACTCGTGACTTCGATATGATGATCTCAAAATGAATCGGCCCAGGGCATCTATTCTCCCGGTTAGTCTCTTAACGACTTTCACATTGTCCACGGCGGTGATGTCCTTGATTGCCTTGATCTTATCAGGGTTGATCTCGATTCCCCGATTTGATACCATGAAGCCGAGGAATTTTCCCGAGTCAACCCCAAAAGCACATTTTTCGGGGTTAAGTTTCATGTTGTACTTCTCAAGATTTCAAACGTTTCCTGCAAATGAGTCAAATGGTCATCTACGTGCAGGGACTTAACAAACATATCGTCAATGTAAACTTCCATCGATTTACATATCTGTTCTTCGAACATTTTGTTAACTAGGCGTTGATATGTGGCTCCGGTATTTCTTATCCCGAAGGGCATTACATTGTAATAATAAGTTCCATATTTAGTGATAAAAGACGTCTTTTCTTGGTCTATTGGGTCTATTTGGATTTGATTGTACCCAGAATAGGCGTCGAGAAAGGTAAGTATCCCGTGACTGGCCGTGGCATCGATCATTCCATCGATGTTAGGCAAGGAAAAAAAGAGTCTTTTGGACACGCTTTATTCAAGCCCCTATAATCTACACACATTCTAAGTTTGTTCTCCTTTTTGGGGACTACGACTACGTTAGCTAACCACTCAGGATATTTTACTTCCCGAATGGACCCTATTTTAAGAAGTTTGGTTGCCTCCTCCTTTATGAAGGAATGCTTTAGCTCGGATTCAGGCCTTCTCTTTTATTTTACCGGTCTGAACTTGGGATCCAGGCTAAGCCGGTGAGTCGTTATCTCGGGTGGGATTTGTCATGTCTAAATGGTACCATGCAAAGCAATCCATGTTATCAATAAGAAATTGAATAAGTTTTTTCCTGAGCTCAGGGTTCAACCCCGTTCCCAGGTATACCTTTCGTTTGGGTAGATACTCGACCAGTATCACCTGTTACAGCTCCTCGATCGTTGACTTGGTTGTATCTGATTCTTCGGGAACGACGAAAGTTCGAGAAGTGAGAAAATCCTCTTCTTCTTCTTTGATTACCTGTTTATCTGATTCGGTCGAGGTTGGGGATGTTGATTGCTATTTGGTCGCTTGCTTATCTTTAGTGATCGACTTTTCTGAGGTCGAAGGAGCTGAGATCGACGACACCTCATCGATTGAAAACATTTTCTTTGTAGCGTGTTGTTCCCCATAGACTATTTTCACACCATCCACTGCTGGGAACTTCATCATTTGGTGAAGGGTCGATGGTACTGCCGTCATGTTGTGGATCCATGGCCTTCTGACAGTGCATTGTATCTCATATCGCCTTCGATTACATGAAATTTTGTGTCTTGGATGGTCCCGGCCACGTTCACTGGTAGGATTATCTCCCCCTTTGTTGTTTCACTAGCCATATTGAAGTCGTTTAGGACTCGAGATGCAAGAAGAATCTGGTCTAGCAGGTCGAGCTGCTCTACGACCCTCGATTTGATTATGTTTGCCGAGCTACCTGGATCCACGAGAACACGTTTAACTTGAATTTTATTTAGCAAAATAGAAATTACCAGGGTGTCATTGTGCAGTTGAGAGATGTCTTTTGCTTCTTCGTCGTTGAACGAGAGAGTTACTTTGGTGCATTTGAATATAGGTCCTTGTATGATGTCGACCCCGCCGACGATCATGTGGATAACATGTTAAGGTTCTTCTTGCTCGTTCTTTCTGTTGGTGTCTCTTTCCCTGGAGTGATTTTTGGCTCGATCACTGAGGAACTCTCGAAGATGGCCTTCGTTGAACAATCGAGCTACTTCCTCTCTTAACTGTATGTAGTTTTCGATCCTATGGCCATGTGTGCCATGATACTTGCACATTAGGTTTGGATTTCTTTGAGAAGGATCAGTTTGTATAGGTTTGGGCCACCTAGTGATTTTTCCTTCCGATGGCCGATACAATCCCCGACGCATCGACACTGAAATTATACTCCGATAACCGAGGTGCTTCTGTGGGATCCGCATATTTATCGAAGCCAGTTTTACTCATAAGTCCTCGATAGTTTTGCCCTCGGTCACTCATTCGATCATTCTGGGTTGAATTGCCTTCGATCTGAAACATATGGCTGATAACGATCTTTATTTGGCCTTGATTCTATATCAATATCTCTCTGGCTTTTACCTGTCGACCAATTCAGATATACTGAACCTGAGGGGGCTCCCAATTGGTCGTCCTCGATCCTAATCTTCGACTGGTGTCGGTTGTGAACATCTGCCCAAGTCACAGCCGGGTACTCTGTTAAATTATGCTTTAACTAGCGCGATACGATCGAACTCTGCTCATTTAATCCTTGGGTGAAAGCCTGAACAACCCAATTGTCAGTAAGTGGTGGTAATTCCATACGTTCCATTTGGGATCGAGACATGAACTCTCTTAGCATCTCGTTATCCCTCTGCTTCACTTTGAAGAGGTCTGATTTTCTGGTTGAGACCTTTATGGCCCCAACATGTGCCTTAACAAACGAATCCGCCAACATGGCGAACAAGTCGATAGAATTTGGAGGCAAGTTGTGATACCAAATCATAGCTCCCTTCGACAGGGTTTCTCCGAACTTCTTCAGCAACACTGACTCGATTTCTTCATCTTCCAAATCATTTTCTTTTATGGTGCATGTATAAGAATTAACGTGCTCATTTTGGTCGAAAGTCCCGTTGTATTTAGGTATATCTGGCATACAGAACTTCTTTGGGATGGGCTTCGGAGCCGCACTTGGAGGGAATGGTTTTTGCACAAACTTCTTGGAGTCCATTCCCTTTAAAATCGGTGGTGCCCCCGGTATCTGATCAACTCGAGAGTTATAAGTTTCCACTTTCTTGTCATTGGCCTTGATTTTATTTTCTCCCAATTCTATTTTCTTAGTAAGCTCCTCGAGCATTCTCATTATAGCAGGGCCGGTTGTTGAAGTATTATCACCCGATCTTTCAGGCACTGGCTCCGTACGACGAGTAGCCTCTTGTTCGACCCTATTCGGTGTCCTATGTTGGTTTTGCAATTGAGCAATGGCGTTTTGTTGGGCGTCCAACATTTCAAATATAACCTGGAGGCTGACACCTTCATCTCATCTTCCCTGAGTACCCGACCGTCAATTCGACCCTCTCTGCGTAGGCTTCCATCGGGGTCCCCACCTGAATCCGCGTTCAAAGCAACATGCGAACTGATATCGATCGGGTAGGCGGGTGGTGCTCCTCCGAGGTCAGCATGTGGCACCTCGATTCCTGGAGCGATAACATTCTCGTTCTCTCCATGGAGTCTGAGACCGTTGTCACCATGTGTAGTTGTGTTTTGTGAGTTTGACATGATTTAACCTGAAAGCAAAACTCTTGACAAGAAACAAGTGTAAAATAATGTGTTATACCAGAATTAACACTGAACAATCATTACTATCCTTACGGTAGGAGCCAAATTGTTTACCTCAAAATACGAGTAACAATTAACTTGTAATGTGGTTATAAGGATACGTGATCTTATTCAATGTCAATTGATTAATGGCTAGATAAATAAATGATTTAAACGAGTAAGATAAATCAAACCAGTGTAATTGTAGGTTATCGACCTGTTTGGGGTAGACTCGAGATCAAACGTTAGGAACCACAAGAACAATAAGAACAGTACGAACAATATGAACAATAAGAACAGTGGAGAATTAAGAGCGAGTGAAAGAGCAGAGTGTTTGTATTTCTCAGTAAATGCGTATATCATTCATGTGTGTTACAAATGAACAGGGTTCCTCTTTATATAGTAGAGGAATCCTAAATAAGGTATAACTCTAATTTCGGAAGCAAAATACATGAATGATATCAATAACCGTTAATGGTTCTGTCAATTCCGAGATTCCCGCCGAGATTGGTGGTCGATTGCGGATATCTCGTTATTCCGTTACTTTGGTGCCGATTTAGCCTGCTCTCGATCCCTCAGTCTTCGTGTTCTTCGAGCTCGAACTTGCTTCGATACTGACTCACTCTCGAGGCAGACCCTCGAGCCTGTAAAATCGGGTGTGGTCGATTTTAACCGTATAAAGGACTCATGACTAAGTCCAGATTATATAGCAAGATCAAATTTATTAATTACAGTAAGTAAACATACAGTCAGTTGATTGTAGACACAACAAAATGGAAATTTGAAATCAAAAGACGACGTCTTTGAATCAAAAGTACTATTGTTTTTACTAGAGCATGGCTAAAAACGAGGTTGAAAACTGATTACCAATTCACAAAGCCTGCAACAGATATAGTAGACAATTACTACCCTCAGGGGTCGTTTGGTATGAGTTATAACAAGGTATAGTGATGATATAAAAATTTAATATCACCTTAATACTTCGTTTGGTTAGCAAATCAGGTATAAGTTATCCCAGGATTAAAATTAACACCGGGATAACTTATACCTTATAGAGGGTGGGGTAATTAGCACCGGTATAACTTATACATTCTTCTTACAAATTATGCAATTGTCATATTTAATACAACATACCAAATAATGAATAAAAAATAATTCTAGCATATCTCATACCGATATAACTTATCCCGACATAAGTCGTATTCAAACCAAACTACCCCTGAATGTGCTAAATCATAATACCTTGAAGCTTGTTTATTGTTCAACACCCTCCCTCCCCACCCCCCACCCCTCAAATAAAATATAAAAAATCCCATCGCGTACATTATTTTCCATTCCTTTTCTTTTGTTTTGGGTTTATTAATCCAAATTTTTGTGTATAAGTCGTATTCAAACCAAACTACCCCTGAATGTGCTAAATCATAATACCTTGAAGCTTGTTTATTGTTCAACACCCTCCCTCCCCACCCCCCACCCCTCAAATAAAATATAAAAAATCCCATCGCGTACATTATTTTCCATTCCTTTTCTTTTGTTTTGGGTTTATTAATCCAAATTTTTGTGTATAAGTCGTATTCAAACCAAACTACCCCTGAATGTGCTAAATCATAATACCTTGAAGCTTGTTTATTGTTCAACACCCTCCCTCCCCACCCCCCAAATAAAATATAAAAAATCCCATCGCGTACATTATTTTCCATTCCTTTTCTTTTGTTTTGGGTTTATTAATCCAAATTTTTGTGTATAAGAACAGGGCATGATGAAGCCGAAAAGAAGTGTTTGATAAGTAGTTAAGCGTCTCCAGAACAGCTGGGGATGTTTTACTAGGAGGAGAACCAGATAAAAACCAAGACTTTAACTGTAAAATGAAAAAGGTAAAGTGAGGCTGCTGGATTCGAGCCCAGGTCTCCACGGCCACAACGTGGAATTCTCACCTCTAAACTACAGCCACTTTGCCTGCAAAGCAATGACCTTAATTATTTCTTCTATCTTTCAACTCTCATTCTTTACATATTTTCACTTATTTTTTTCTCTGCTAAGCTATGCAATTTAAATTGTTCAATCGTAGAATGCTACCGTTTTTTCTTCTAGTCCTTCAGAAAATTCTATGCTTTGGTGAGTTCTTCACTTTCACGTATTCAACATTTTGGAAGAAGAGAATGTTTTAGGTCTTTTGAGCTAGATCGATTTGAATTAGGATCTTTTCATTATTACTAAACTGTCCGCTTGTTAATTTTTTGTTGATTCACCACTTAGATTATTAGAAAGAGAGCTGACGAGTGTGGAGAATGATTAGAAGTAATAACATCATAATATATATAGAGTGAGATATATAAAAAACACGTATTTTTAAAGTTACATAATGGAAATATGGTACAACACACCACTATATATAGCACTCACTACTCCACCCGCCTTCTCCCTGGAGAAAAAAAGGACTTGCAATGGAATACTAAGTCAAAAAGCCTGAAATACGAAGAAAATGATCACGACTGAATGACTCAAATCAACAAAGAAAACATGAAAAATAACAGTAGAAATAAAAATAAAGTGTGAATCGCCAAATCCAATAAGAATAATTAAGTAGACAAGTCTACATAATTAATTCTTAGGGGGCGGTGGAGTGAAAAATGGGATAGAAGTAGGGAATTTTGGGAATGAAGGAAATGATGGCATTGCAACTCTTGGAATGCTTGGAATTGATGGCATTGGCGGCATTGATCCAACCCTTGGAATTGATGGCATGTTTGGGATACTTGGCATATTTGGAATAATACTAGGCATATTAGGCATGCCTGGTATTGTAGGAAAACTTGGATTATTGGCCTGCAATAACTGACGACCAGCTTCTGATTTCCCACTCAATAATGCAAAGGAGAGAATAGCAACCATGAAAATGCTAGTGTATATGCTTCTAGACATTGTTTCTCTTTTAAAATTAGTTGGAGCTGAAGTTGACAAGACTCTGAGATTTTGTTTGCTGGTGATGAGAAACTATATAGTGGATTGAGGTATTTATACTGGAAATTTGTTTAAGCCTATGATGTGATTACAGAGTACTAATTAATTTGTTGGTTTTGGTTATGACTTTTGATTGATTGGTTTAGAAACGCCTGATGGCTGGGGGTAAATTGTTGTTAATGTTAGCTTACCATCACTTCGTGTTTTATTAAATTGAGCCACTGCCCAGTTGTCCAGTTATAAATCAAAATCAAAATAGAAGCAAACCTGTGGCATTTTAAGATTCATGTTAGTCTAGCTTCTTGTTGGACACCTATGCACACATATTCAACTTTCTTGGTTTTAAGTTGAACTAAAATGGTTGTTAAACCACCTCATAACAGTAGTTTGGCGAAGGGATCTTATCATTACTAAACAAATGCAAAAAAGGTAAAAATAAAAAGAATGCTGTAAACTTTGTCATATTTTTTCCTCTTATTTTTCCTATTATAAAATAAAATAAGAAAGAAATACACTGCATTCATAAAATTCATCAGTTAATTGTTGTAGGCATGTACAATTTATTGAATTTAAATTCAATAAATAATTTGGACTATATTTTAAATACATTAGTCCAAACAAATATTATGGGCTAATTGAATTAATTATATATGTCCAATATATATGGATTAAATTAGAGGCATTTGCACCTATACCCGTTTTTTGGGTCACGTTTTAACTTATACCGCTTTGCAAAAAAATTGCAAGCGTACCCATTTTTCGCATAAACTTCAGGCATACGGGCCTGAAGTAGCAAAGGCAATCACACAAACCTCAGCATTCTAGGAGACGGGCCTGAAGTTGTTTGTAATTGCTGAACTTAAGCATTCTACTAGCTGAAGTTTTGTTCTCTATTTGCTGTACTTAAGCATGTTTTAGCTGAAATTTTGTCCTGTATTCAATTGTTTTGTCGTAAAGATTTTTCAAAAACTTCAGCAGAAGATGCTGAAGTTATTTAGTTCATTTGTAAAAACTTCAGCACTAAATAAGTTGAACTTTTGTCATGGATTCATTAGTTTTCTCTTAAAGCTTTTCAAAAACTTCAGCAGAAGTTGCTGAAGTTATTTAGTTCTTTTGTATAAACTTCAGCATCAAATAAGCTGAAGTTTTTGTCCTGGATTCATTAATTTTGTCATAAAGCTTTTTCAAAAATTTCAGCAGAAGATGCTGAAGTTATTTAGTTCTTTTGTAAAAACTTCAGCAATAAATAAGCTGAAGTTTAATTTTGTCATAAAGCTTTTTCAAAAACTTCAGCAGAAGATGCTAAAGTTATTTAGTTCATTTGTAAAACCTTCAGCACTAAATAAGCTGAAGTTTTGCACAGGTAGCCGGAAGAAGGAGCGCCTGAAGTTGTAAAACTTAGGGTATAAGTTAAATAATTTTAAAAATATGGGTACAGGTTAAATGGGGGCGACCAAATAGGGCGCCCCGTACAATTTTTAGGCTAGTCCATTTAATTAGGCTAAAGTGATGAGCTCACTTCATTAAGCCCAATATGTCATCTTCCTAGAGGCCTAGTTTGGTGCCACGTGTCAAATGACGTGGCGTGCCAAGTCTAACAGAAGAGCCAATAGGATTGTGCCACGTGCCAAAATGACAAGGCATGCCAAGTCAAATTAAAGGGAATGAAACTGCGCCACATGTGCAAGTGACATGTTATGGCCAATCAAATGCGGCCTTGTCACACTTCAATTTTATTTGTCAGAAAGAGTTTGTTCTTATCATAACTCCTCCCTCCCACAACTATAAATATGGGTCTTCATAACCCAGAAAAGACACCAGAAGTTATAACAAGAAGCAAGAGAGAGCTCGTGGATCAAATGCCACAAATTTCTCTGCAAGTTTCAAGCTTCAAGCAATCAAGTTCAAGTTCAAGAAATCAAGTTCAAGCTCTAGAACGAAGAACAAATCAAGGTCAAATTCAAGAAATCAAGCTAAAGCTCAAGAACAAGATCATCGTTCGTGGCGACAACTACATACTCAAGATCAAGCTTAAAGGCCCTTGAATTTATTTACTATTGAAAAGAAGAATCAGAGGATTAATTTCCATCCGCATCTACCCTTGTTTTCGGATCTTCATCCTCAAAATGAGCAACATCTTCCACAAATGCACCCGAAGGAGGAAGCGATGTTGCTGAAAAGATCAAGAAAACTCTTGCTTTGCTTGACCTCTCCGGATCCAAGCACTCTGTTGTGAAGGAATATGATGATACTTCAAGTGCCCTCCCCACTTACACCACATAGCATGAGCCAATCAAAGATCAATTTGTGTGACAATCCATACTACTCCCCATTGTCCACAACAATCATGCAAGCCATGGTGACAAACACTTCATTTGTGGAGGAGTAGTTGGCAAACCTGACGGAAGCAATCGTTGGCTTGACCAAATGCATGCAAAATCAAGATGCTAGAATTGACAAGCTAACAGACAGGGTGGGGATCTTGATGGAAGAAGAATCCACCTATGCACCTGGCAAACTCCCAGAAGTTCAAAAGATTGATCCTCCCCCACGACAAGTTGCATCCACTAAGGAAATTCCAGTCTCTTCGGAAGGGATGATTCCAATCAATCAACTAAAGGAGTTCATTGAAGGGACTGTAAAAAACAAATATGAAGTCGCTTCCAATACCTACGCAAAGCCGTACACTTCAAGGATCGATATGTTGAAGATGCATGATGGCTATCAACCTCCAAAATTTCAACAGTTTGATGGCAAAAGCAATCCAAAGCAACATGTGCCGCTCTTCGTTGAGACATGCAACAATGTTGGGACATATGGAGATTACCTCGTCAAGCAATTTGCCCGCTCATTTAAAGGAAATGCTTTAGATTGGTACATGGACCTCGAGGCTGGATCTGTTGATAGGTGGGATCAACTAGAGCAAGAATTCCTCAATTGCTTTTATAGCACGAGACGTACTGTGAGTATGATAGTACTTACAAATACTCGTCAACGAAAGGGTGAACTAGTTATCGACTTTATCAATCGTTGGAGGAATGCAAGCCTCAACTGCAAAGACAGGCTTAGTGAAGCTTCGGGCATAGAGATGTGCATCCAAGGCATGCATTGGGGACTATGCTACATCTTGCAAGGTATCAAGCCTAGCACATTTGAAGAACTTGCGACTCGTGCCCATGACATGGAGTTGAGCATGGCCTCCGCTGGAAATGAAAGGTTGCCTATCTATGAGCCTCGCAAAGGAAACGACAAGCAAGAAGTCAGGAAATGGAGCAAGTTTGTACCCAAATCTGAAAACAAAGAAGCTATGAATGTCAACACATCACCTGTGAAGTTCACAACGAAGGTGAGCAAGAAGCAGAGTATGAAATCCACTTCTTTTCAAGATAAGCCAAGTGGAAAGTTGACTCTAAAAGAAATGCAAAAGAATGAGTACCCATTTCTGGATTCTGATGTGCCATCCATTTTGAAGAACTCATCGAGTTAAATCTTATTGAGCTTCCTGAGATGAAGCGACAAAATGAAGCTGGGAAAACAAATGACCAAAATTACTTCAAATACCACCGACGTGTGAGCCACCCTCTGGAGAAGTGCTTTGTATTTAAGGACAAAGTTATGTACTTGGCTCGCGAAAAGAAGATCATGCTTGAAGATGAGAAAGCAAGAGCAAACCAAGTCTCTATCACCTTTGGATCATTCAGTCCGGATGAATTATGTGGTTTTAAAGAAAGTAAAGATGAAGAATTACTGGAGAACAACAACGATGAAGTCAGTCAACCTGATGATGATGAAGGTTGGACGTTGGTTACTCATTGTAGGCACCACTGAAGGAGCCCACGAAAAGAATCAGTAGAACAACCAACTAGAAAAATGGTGGTAAAAAGACAAAGGAGATGGAATCCAGTAAAGCACTTAAAGAAAGCAAAAGTGGAGATGCACCGCCTTCAAAAGCCATGACATCTAGTGACCTTGGAGGAGTTTTTACCAAGTTGGTTCCGCACGAAGATTTCCCATGGGGGTATTGATGCCTCTTGGTGCCATACTGACGAAGGGAAAGAAAAGAGTGATGACCTACCGTTGGCACCATCTTCAAAAAAGCTTATCGAGTCCACTCCTCAAGAAGTTAATGCTTGTGAGGGAAAAGTCACGTTCACAAATGACGATCGTCTACTAGGTGACACTCCTCATAACTGCCCATTATACCTGGTTGGCTATATGCGTGATGAAAGGGTAAATCGAATTTTGGTTGATGGAGGATCCTCGGTGAATATTTTTCCAATTCGCACTGTGAAAGAACTTGGTATTCCCATGAACGAATTCTTAGAAAGTCGTGTGATGATCCAAGTATTCAACCAAGGCGGGCAAAGAGCCATAGGCGCGATCAGGCGAGGAATCACCATTGAAGATATGAAATCAAGTGCATCGGTGCATGTGATCGATGCAAAGACTTCATACAATGTCTTGCTTGGAAGGCCTTGGATACATGAGAATAAAGTAGTTCCATCTACCTACCATCAATGTTTAAAATACTACGAGGGTGAAGTTGAGAAGAAGATAGTTGTTGATGATGAGCCATTCACCGAGGCAGAGTCACACTTCGCCGATGCAAAGTTCTACTTGAATAACCGCATTGTAAAGGAGCTAAAAGTTGATGATGGCATGAAAAGCAAGAATGACGAGCCCACAATTAAAAGCGTTGAGCTGACTATTAGTAAAGCCAAAGTTGTTACTGAGGAGGTACAACCCAACTCGGATAAATCTCATGGAGGGGATGTTGCGTCTTATGGCAAGAAAGTAAGCCCTGCGCATGTCCCCAAAAGGAAGAAAGATGAAGGCAAATCATCTAATCTCCAAACCAACATGCTAAAAGAGTTAACTCTTCCGGTAAAACGAATTGAGGCAATAAAGTTGCCCTCGAAGCCGCTTGCAGGGTTTGTAGCCCAAAATCGTTTGCAGAATGTGGCACTCCCTACAAAGCAAACAGATGAAGGTTTTGATCCTAACGTTTACAAGCTATTTGCAAAAGTTGGATACAATCCCAATGAGCCATAAAAGTTAGGGAAGCTCCCATCAGAGCTGCAACGAGGCAACCATGTGAAGGTTTGGGATACAGGAAATCGTCACCAATGCACATATCCATAAGAAGGGCGAGTAGTAATCATATCACTGTAGAAGACGAATTTGCCGCTTCTAACAGGCTTTCTGTCTTTTATCGACTTGGAAAATCAACTGTGAGAACTTCCGTATTTGAGAGATTGGGTCCATTAAAGAAGGGGAATAAGTTCTAGAGAAATTATCAAAATACAAGAACACCCATTTCGCCTGAAATTCAGAAGATCTCTAAAGATTTCCAAAGTTTGGTTCCTTCTAGAATGAAGCGAAAAACAAAAGTCAAGGTTTCGTGTGATGAAGTATTGAATGTGAAGCCACACACTGTGGTCTACACTAAAAAACGTGATGAAGATGAAGAAAGTGTGGGTTCTTGGTATCAATTTATTGCACAAGACGAGCATGGTGTTTTATCTCTAATGGAGGACGACGAGAAATTGGACGATGTTTCACCATGTTATCACATATCCTTCAACGATGGGGACTCTAAAGAAGACGAAGATGGAGAATATGCTCCACCTGAACTTGAAGAAGGAGTAAAGACTACAGTTGATGCCTTAAAAGTAGTTAACCTTGGCACCAATGAAGAACCAAGACCCACCTACCTAAGTGCTTTATTAGAAGTTGATGAAGAAAGCACTTATATTGAGTTGCTCAAGGAATTCAGGGATGTCTTTGCTTGGATCTACAGAGAGATGCCTGGCTTGGACCTGAAAGTAGCAGTCCATCACCTTGCCGTCAAGAATGGTGCTCACCCTGTTAAACAAGCTCAAAGGCGCTTTAGGCCAGACTTGGTTCCCCTGATTGAAACTGAAGTTAACAAACTCATTGAAGCTGGATTTATTCAGGAAGTTAAATACCCACCATGGATTTCAAGTATTCTCCCTATAAGGAAGAAGAATGGCTAGATTTGAGTATGACGTTGACTTTAGGGATCTCAACAATGCGTGTCCCAAAGATGAATTCCCGTTTCCTATTCCAGAGCTGATGATCGATGCTACTGCTAGTTACGAGGCAATGTCTTTCATGGACGGTTCGTCGGGCTATAACCAAATTCGCATGGCACCAAAAGATGAAGAGCTTACTGCATTCCGCACCCCAGGGGTATTTATTGCTACAAGGTAATGTCTTTTATCTTGAAGAACATTGGTGCTACTTACCAAAGTTCTATGCAGAATATTTTCGACGATCTTCTCCACAAGAATCTCGAATGCTATGTTGACGACTTGGTGGTAAAATAAAGAGAGAAGGGTGACCACTTGAAAGACTTGAGAATGGTATTTGAGTTTCTCTGGAGGTACCAACTTAGGATGAATCCATTGAAATGTGCCTTTGGAATTACTTCTGGAAAGTTCCTTGGTTTCATTGTCCGACATCGAGGGATCGAAATTGATCAAGCCAAAGTGGATGTCATTTTGAAAATGCCTGAGCCTCGGGATATTCATGAATTGAAAAGTCTGCAAGGAAAGCTAGCATACCTTAGAAGATTCATCTCAAACCTAGCTGGAAGATGCCAACCATTTAGTCGCCTCATAAAGAAAGGCGTTCCTTTCAAGTGGGACCAAGCTTGTAGCAATGCCTTTGAAAGTATCAAACCCTACTTGATGAAGCCTCCAATTTTAGCAGCTTCTATACCTGGAAAACCATTGATATTATACATCGCGGCACAAGAAAGGTCTGTTGGAGCACTATTGTCCCAAGAAAATAGTGAGGAGAAAGAAAACTCTCTTTACTACTTGAGCAGGATGATGACACCAAACGAGCTGAATTATTCGCCAATTGAAAAGTTGTGTTTGGCGCTAGTCTTCTCAATCCAAAAGTTGAAGCACTACTTTCAAGCTCATGTTGTCCGTCTTGTTTCCAAAGCAAATCCCATCAAGTTAGTGATGTCAAAACCTGTTCTTAGTGATCGACTAGCGAGATGGTACCTCTAATTTCAACTATTCGAGATTTTGTACATCTCTCAAAAGTCTGTAAAAGGACAAGCATTGGCAGACTTCTTGGCAGATCATCTGATACCTGACGACTGAGAGCTAACTGGCGAACTACCTGATGAGAACGCAATGGTCGTTGAAGTTCAACCTCTATGGAAGATGTACTTTGATGGTGCTACGCATCGTGGATGAGCTGGTGTTGGCGTAGTATTTGTCACTTCCCAAGGTGAAGTCTTGTCCTACTCCTTCACCTTGGCACAACTCTGTTCCGGCAATGTTGTTGAGTATCAAGCATTAATACTTGGGCTTGAAATGGCTGTTGATATGAAGCAATTGCAATTGCAAGTCTTTGGTGACTCCCAATTAGTGGTCAATCAGCTTTTAGGTATTTACAATGTCAAGAAGCTTGAACTACGCCCATATCATGATTACGCTAAAAAATTATTGAGGTGGCTCGGTGATGTAACTATTCAGCATGTGCCATGGAAAGAAAATAAGAAGGTTGATGCTTTAGCTGCCCTAGCTTCATCATTAATTGTGCATGATCAAGCGCAAGTTACTGTCTGCCAAAAATGGGTAGTACCGCCACCAAATAAGGATGAAGGTGAAGAAAATGAACTCGAGCATCGTGTCACTGTTTCTGAAGCTGAGAAAGAAGAATGGCGACAACCCATTATCGACTACTTAAGCTATGGGATACTTCCAGAAAATCCGAGGAGAAGGAGTAAAATCCGTCGTCGTGCACCTCGCTTCCTTTACTACAAAGATACTCTATACAGAAGGTCATTCGAGGGAGTATTCTTGCGATGCTTAAGGGAAGAAGAAGCACTCCAAGCTTTGCAAAAGGCACATTTTGGGGTATGTGGGTCACACCAATCTGGACCAAAGCTCCACTTTTATATAAAAAGGATGGAATATTATTGGACAACGATGGTAAAAGATTGCTTGGACTACGCTCGAAGATACAACGCTTGTCAATTCCCTGCGAATTTTATTCATCAACCTCCTGAAGTGTTGCAGCCGACTATGGCATCATGGTTGTTTGATGTTTGGGGATTGGATGTTGTTGGACCACTGCCAAAGTTCTCTGGTGGGCACCTATACATCTTGGCTGCAACTGACTACTTCTCAAAATGGGCTGAAGTTGTTACTCTTAAGGAGGTAAAGAAGGAAAATGTTGCAAGTTTCATCCGAGTAAACATAATCTATCACTTTGGCGTTCCTCGTTACATAATAACGGATAATGGAAAGTCATTCGACAATAGGTTGATGAACAAGATTTGTGATCTCTTTGGCTTCAAGCAACGCAACTCTTCTATGTACAATACTGCCTCCAATGGTCTATTTGAGGCATTCAACAAGACTTTATGCAACTTGATAAAGAAATTCGTCTCTAAATCTAAACGAGAATGGAATGATCGTATGGAAGAAGCTCTGTGGGCGTATATCGCACGCCAACACAAGCGACCCCTTATGCACTCATTTATGGGGTCGAAGTCATCTTACCACTCGAGCATCAAATACCTTCATTACAATTAGCTATTCAAGAAGGGATCATTGATGAAGAAAATGCCCGACTTCAAATAGCAGAGTTGGAGGCTCTTGATGAGGAGAGGTTGGAAGCTCAACAGAGTCTTGAATGTTATCAAGCACGATTGTCCCGCGACTTCAATAAAAGAGTTCGTTCGAGATCCTTTCAAGTAGGAGATCAAGTCATTTCCATAAGAAGACCCATTATTACTTCCCATAAACTTGTAGGGAAGTTCACTTCAAAATGAGATGGGACATATGTCATACAAGAAGCTTACTCAAGTGGGGCATACAAGATGGTTGATGCAGATGGCAAGAGAATCGGCCCCTATCAATGGCAAGTTTTTGAAGAAGTATTATCCTTGAAGTTGCAATGCTCCTTGACGCATGAGCCTAAACCGCATGTTCCTACACTCCTGGCACGCATGAGTCTAAACTGTGTACGGACCCCCCAAAAAAGAGTTCGTTAGGTTGAAAATCTCGAAAGAGGCGGCCTAGGCAAAGATGGGACATAAAAAAATCCACCCATTCTGAACAACAGTATGACTTGATCCTTTTCACCGAGGTACGTAGGCAGCTTAGAGTTTCATTCTGAGTCAGTAAGTTCAAAAGATACATAATCCCCGAATCGTTGTCTGAATGAAGTACGATGGAGTGTTATTCACTCAATCAGCACTTGAAAATCGAGTTGAGATACCATTCTTCTGTTAAACTTTGGATCCCATTTGACTTAAAGGGAGAAACCCTCCATGGTAAATTGGTATCTTCAATAAAATGATTAATATCTTTTAGGGGGCTGCCAAACTTTTGCATTTAAGTCCGGGGATCCACTATGCCTTCATGTTCGCCAAACCTTCAAGTTTTTTTTGGTGTGCCTTCGTGACGTTTCAAATTCAGTAAGACTTGAACCCAAGATATTTGGTGAGAATGAAGCTCTTGAATTTCAATTTTTGACAATTAAAAAAGTCTTACAATCTCAAGGCTTCTACACCACGATACAAAAAATTTGGTGAAGTCGCGCTAATTTGAAATTTTCTACATGGTGGAATCTAAAGTTGGTTTCAAAATATTATCTGGGTTGATTCTGAAGGTGTTTGATTCTAAGTTTTGGAGATGTTGTAGATATTGAAGTCTAATTTTCGAGAAATCAAACGGTTCGTTATTTGGACTCTCCCACGACAAGATATAAATCTTTCGTTACAAGCGCGTAAAGCTGAAAAATTATGCGACTAAGATAAATGTCGGGCCACATTGAGAGTATCTCTCCGATAGTCGGGTCATTTTGAGAGTTATCTCTCCGATAGTGGATCCACATTGAGAGTAATCTCTCCGATAGTCGAGCCACATTGAGAGTAATCTCTCCGATAATCGAGCAACATTGAGAGTAATCTCTCCGATAATCTGGTCATTTTGAGAGTAATCTCTCCGATACGAGCCACATTGAGAGTAATGTCTCCGATAGTCGGGTCATTTTGAGAGTAATCTCTTCGATAGTCGAGTCATATTGAGATTAATCTCTCTGATAGTCGGGTCATTTTGAGAGTAATCTCTCTGATAGTCGAGCCACATTGAGAGTAATCTCTCCGATAGTCGGGCCACCTTGAGAGTAATCTCTCTGATATTCGGATGGAGGAATCTACTCTCACTTTCTTGACCTACAAAAAGAAGAAAAAGATAACAAACGAAGAAAAGTACAAGAAAAGAAGAAAAAATTACATTCGCGTTAATGCTTCCGAGACCGCAAAAATAGACTCAAATGGCTTGCAAATACTGTGAATTGATGCTAAATAAATACGAGCACATGAGTTTATATAGGTTTATAAAAGATGGCATGGAAGATTTATTCCCGATGTGGGATCAACTGCTAAGACGGCTGGAACGAGAATTTGTTCCCAACACAAAAAGGGAATCAGTAATTGTAGTTGCCTTGTAAAATTCTAATAGTCATGGCAGTGTTCTTATTAGAGACAAAAAGGGGGTGCTCTGCCAAGAAAAGATGGCAAACCAAGTTCAATAACGATTACAAAGCCACATGACAAAGAGCAACAGTGATCTTGGAATTTAAATTTAATAGCTTTTATATTCCATGTGTTTGAGGCATGTAACAGTGATATTTGAAATATAAAGTTCAAATACTTTAACATTTCATATGATTAATTCAAGCCAGTTCAAGTATACTAGCTTCAAAAGTTTAGACACTCCGACAAGTCTTGAAGTAGGCGGCATTTGTAGGCATATAAAATTTATTGAATTTAAATTCAATAAATAATTTGGACTATATTTTAAATATATTAGTCCAAATAAATATTATGGGCTAATTGAATTAATTATATAAGTCCAATATATATGAATTAAATAAATAAGTCTTAATCCACGGGCTAACCCATTTAATTGGGCTAAAGTGATGAGCTCACTTCATTAAGCCCAAGATGTCATCTTCCTAGAGGCCCAGTTTGGTGCCACGTGTCAAATGACGTGGCGTGCCAAGTCAAACAGAAGAGCCAATAGGATTGTGCCACGTGCCAAAATGGCAAGGCATGCCAAGTCAAATTAAAAGGCCAATGAAACCGCGCCACGTGTGCAAGTGACATGTTTTGACCAATCAAATGCGGTCTTGTCACACTTCAATTTGATTTGTCGGAAAGAGTTTGTTTTTATCATAACTCTTCCCTCCCACAACTATAAATAGGGGTCTTCATAACCCAGAAAAAACACCAAAAGTTATAACAAGAAGCAAGAGAGAGCTCATGGATCTTGCGCTGCAAATTTCTCTACAAGTTTCAAGCTTCAAGCAATCAAATTCAAGTTCAAGAAATCAAGTTCAAGCTCTAGACCAAAGAACAAATCAAGGTCAAGTTCAAGCAATCAAGCTAAAGCTCAAGAACAAGATCATCGTTCGTTGCGACAACTACATATTCAAGATCAAGCTTGAAGGCCCTTGAATTTATTTACTATTGAAAAAAACAAATCAGAGGATTAATAGAGATGGTAACACTCAAATATTTGAAATAAAATACTACAATTGTTGCGATATTTTTCGGTCTTGATTTCATTTTCCCAACGCAATTTATTGTCACAATTGCTCTTGAGAATGTAATTTGGAATAGGAGACGAGATGCCACCATTTTAATTATAGATAAGCACTTAAGACGAAAAAACAACTTAAGATATTAGATAATTTGTCACATAAAGAAGGGAATGCTAATTTGAGGGAAAAACAGCTACGTTATTGCCTAAGGTCTAAAATATGAAGATAGAGGAAGAGATTGATTTTTAAGACAAAGTTGCAGGAGGAAAAATGATTCTAAATGCGTGGCAAACTAAACTTGTATTGGAAATCTGCTTAATAAAGACAATTGGCCTTGATAAGCATTGGTTCTGTTTCCGAGATCAGATAGCAGATTCATAACTTAAAGAAAGCAAGTAGTAGACGCGATGTTACGCATTCTTGCACAAGGGAGAATTTAACGAGATAGAATCGAGATCTATTATTATTAGTTGGTACCCAGTCAAATTCATCAGCAAAATAGAGATCCAAGCGCAATAAAAAGGATAACTCTCATAAATATAAAGACTCAAAATATATGAGTTGCCATAAGAAGGCATTGGATCAGCTTGCAAAACAGCTAGGATACAACTTTTATTGTGGTGAATAAGATGTAGAGTTTTACTTAAGATCTTATTAATGACCGTTGAATACTGCTAGGCGTGAAAGAACAAGCAAAAGTACATATCCAATGCAATGCAAAACAGTTAACAATACCTTTAAGAGCAGAATATATGAATAAGTTTCAGAAAGATACACCCTTCAAATTGCACCTGCAGGCCTACACTAGCTGAGCGGCTAACCAGTTTAGTCACATTTCCATGTTTCCCTTTCCTGGGCAACTCCGACATACTCTGGCACAAGCTGGAAATGCACATTTCTGACAGGTAAAAGAACCATTCTCAGATCAGGGATAGAACTTATTATCCAAAGTTTCTCTGAAAGCCAGAATGTTATAATCTCAGACCATAGTTTCATACCGTACGCTGAATCAGTTACAAATGCTTGCAATCAGAAGGAGATTTTACTGGCACTGAGAAAGCGATTTGATCTTGATCATGAACTGCCCCATAACAACCGTGTAGCAAGTTAACTGACTTAGAAATTCGTCAATGACATAAAACCAGCAAACTCCTTTTCGGACATCACGAAAGCAATACTGAGGAAATTTAGCTCATCCAAAGGTTATCACATTTTAATATTGCACACTCTAATAATGCAATGCACCAACTTGCAAATGATTTGCACACCAAAGAATTGCAGCACCAAAACACTGAAACACGAGACAGAATGCATCTATCAATTCCATATGACGCATACTGGGAAAGGTTGGTGATAGAAGGTAAGAAAATTCCGCTGACAGCATGAAAAAGTTTAAGCTGGAGGGCTCTACCTGCAGCCTGTTACTAGGTTTGGGTAATCACTTACCATGCAAGATATGCCCCTTTCTCAATATGCTTTTGGTTATTCCTATTTTGGACCCTCATTGCCTTATTTTACATGTTAAACTTTTCACTTGGCAGAAATTATTGAGACGTATACTTAGAGTTAGAAATTACTGCTGAGTAGATAAGAACTAAGAAGGGAATGATTATTCTTTTTTCCTTTCAGGTAAGACAGGCATCAAAGAATGCAAAGTCAAGATTTGCCACTAACATTCTACATAAAAAATACCTGTTCTTCCATAAATGAAAAAAAAATAAGGGGAGGTGTGCGGATCACTTGCTTATCGACACTCAGTCATGTTTATCATACTAGTTTTTGATGTTCTCCTAAGGAGGAAAACTGTTGTAACTAAAGAAATCATACAATGCACTAGGATTGTGCAGTCTAGATCTGATAAAGAAATGAACCTTGTAAAGCGACAGTTCTAACCTCTCTCTAAAAACTCAAATCCAAAGACTATGAAACATTCAAATAACTCAACACTAATCCCTCCAAAGCCTCCTGATATTGACTCAACACAACCTAGCGTTACCAAGTTTCAAAGATAAACTACTCGATGAAATTCAAGATGGCCAAATTAGAATGATCATCGACACTAATGTCCCTGATGATAGGGGTAAGGGTGAACAATCAATTAATTTATCTTCGGATGACCTCCAAAGAATATACTTCCCCTGGGGATTCTCAACAATCATAAAACTCCAAGGAATGAGGATCCAACATCAACATTTAAGACTTGTGGAAATTAAAAGAAAATTTTCCACTGATCGATTTAGGGTCTGATTATTATATTACAAAATTTAGCAATGAAGATTGCTAAAAGTTCTTCAATGGCCCTTGATTTATTTTTGGTCACTTTCTTTCTGTCCAAAAATGGGTCCCTAATTTTATTGCTTCTAAGTCACAATTAACACAAGCTGCTGTTTGGATACGATTACCACAATTGCCAACGAAGTTTTATGATGGATTAGTGCTTAAAAAAGTGGGAAACAAAATTGGCAAGTTATTGAAAGTTGATGCATGCACATCATCAACCCTAAGAGGTCGTTATGCAAGACTTTGCAATGAAGTGCCGTTAGAAGTGCCAGTCACTCCCTATATTTTCATTGGTCAACACAAGCAAGAAATACATTATGAAGGGGATAACTTTCTCTGCAAAAATTGTGGCGGACTGGGGCATCCAATGGCCACATGCAACTACACAAAGCCAAAGAGTAAGCCTGCCAATCCAGAAGAAGTTCACCTTGCCAGCCAATCCAAGGCCATGGAACCATCTCAAAGCAGTATACAAACTGGATCACATCTGCCCGAAGAAGATACCTGGCACACGGTAGAGTTCATTAAGAAGAAAAGACCTGGCCAAAGGCAAAAGGTGATAAACTCCACTACTGGTAAGACTCATGACTCTATCAGGGTTACCACAGGTACTTCTAAAACCCCTCCTTTGAAAGATAACTTAGCTGTTAATAATACTAATGTTGCCCCCACTAAAGACTTAGGAAAAATCAATCCTACAAAACCTTACATTGCTACTAAAAACAAATTGGTTTCGTTGGATTCTCCGCCTAAACTCCCTATACTCGACAACAATTGCATAGAGAATAACGACACCTCTTGCGTGGCCGTTGACGTGGCAATGTCCAAGCAAATGGACATCCAGTTGGCAACCTCTAACAATAGCCAATTAAACTACATGCATGCAAATGATAACATACCTAATACTAATTTAGACCTAATTGAACCTACTAAAAACTGTATCCCACACATACAAATTTTAATCAACAAGATAATGTTACACTCTTAGAAACAAGAATGGAAAGCCATATCTCCCTCCTTAACGATTTTGATTTTTCCCAAATGATCAAAGTTCCAAGTGATGGTCAATCTGGTGGTATAGTGCTACTCTGGGATACCAATGTCGTCACAGTGCACAACTTTGTTAGAAACAATCAAGAAATTCATGCCACCATCAAGGTAATCCCTTCAAAAACTACTTGGCTTTTTCTTCAATTTATGCTAGCACTAAACTAAATAAAAGGGATGAGATGTGGAACAACATAGAAAATATTAATGCTAGTTACAAAGGTTCGTGGTTACTAGGGGGAATTTTAATGACATCCTCACTTCAAATGACAAGTTAGGTGGTAACCCCATCAATCATAGACGTAGCAATTCATTATGGAATCATATTAATCATTGTAATCTATTAGATCTAGGCTACAAGGGGTGTAAATACACTTGGTCGAACCATAGACAAAAATCTAAGGGCTTAATCATGGAACGGTTAGACAGAATTTTCATTAACAAAGATTGGCTCTCCTTATACCCTAAGGCTGTGGTGATCCATCTTCCTAAAACCCACTCGGATCACAATCCTTTACTAATTAACCTCATACCTAAGAATATAAATTACAATAACAAACCATTCCGGTTAGAAAATATTTGGTGGACACCCGGACTTCACTAATGTAGTCAAACATAGTTGGCTTGGTAATGACCTTGTTGATGCTCAAAATCAATTTAGAAATGAGGTTATCAATTGGAAGAACTCTGCATTTGGGGATATTTTTAAATAAAAAAAAAAGAATTTGGCTAGATTAAGTGGAATCCAAAATTCTCCTAGATATCAAGACAACCACTTCTTACAAGAGCTGGAATCTAACCTTCAACTTGAATATAATAATATTCTTCATATGGAGCATGATTTCTGGAAATTAAGATCCAGAATAAATTGGCTAAATGAAGGAATATTACCACATTCCGGCATCCAATCGTAAACGTCGCAATGCAATCATGTATTTCATTAAAGAAAATAGTGACTGGATTTCTGATCCTAAAGATATTCTTGATCACACCCTTTCCTTCTTCATGGATGCATTTAGGCCTAGATAACCCCCTCACCAACATGGAAATAACAAAGGCAATTTTTTCCTTTAAACCTTTCAAAGCGCCTGGTCCAGATGGCATACACCCTTTTTTTACCAGAAATATTGGCATATAATTGGGAATTCAATTACTAACTACTGTCACAAAGTATTCAGTACTCAATCCCTACCTAGTGGCATCAATGATACCTTCATCTGCCTCATCACAAGATTTCCTAACGCCAACAATCTAAGAAACTGTAGACCTATTGGTCTTTGCAATACCTCTTATAAAATCATCACTAAAATAATTGCTAATAGGATAAAGCCCTTCATACCCTATCTTCTTAGCCATATGCAATCCAGCTTCATTGAGAATAGAAGAACTAGCGACAATGCCATCATAATTCAAGAGATAATGAATAACCTTCAAAGATCAAAAAAATCAAACTTTAATATGATTATTAAGCTTGATTTGGAAAAAGCCTTCAATAGGCTAGAATGGTCTTTTGTATGCATGACCCTCCAATACTTCAAGTTTCTCCCAAAATTATCTCGTTTAATTATGCATTGCATAACAACTAGCTCAATGGGGATCTTAGTAAATGGGACAAGAACAAACTTCTTTCAACCTAGTCGGGCTATTCGTCGAGGAGACCCTCTCTCTCCCTATATATTCATCCTTTGCATTGAACCCTTATCTAGGTTAATCAATCACCAAGTAGATATTCTAAATTGGGATCCTATTCGCATTAGCAAGAAGGGACCATCCATCTCCCATATCTTATTTGCGGATAACATAACACTAATGAGGAAAGCAAACAAAAAGACAAGTCTTTGCATCAAAAATTGCATGGACTTCTTTTGTATGAAATCTGGTCTTGCTATCAACACTTCGAAATCAAGAATTGTTCTCCCAAAAAAATGCCCTAAAGTCAAAATTGATTTTCTAACATCCCTTTTTGGCATAAAATCCACTAATGAGTTTGGGAAATACCTGGGATTCCCAATTCTCAATCACTCACCAAAAGCTAAGGATTTTCGGTTTATAATTGACAAAATGCATACCAAATTAGCTCATTGGAAGTGCCATCAATATGGCTGGTCGACCCACTCTAGCCTCAAGCCCTTTGGGTACAATTCCTTCCCATGTAATGCAATACACCTTCCTTTTTTTTTTTGATGAAGTAAGTTGTTTCATTAAATGCATCAAGAAGATGCCATCAGAATACAAAGAGAGAGTCCATGGCTAACTCTACAAGACAAAAACCTATGATTCTTGAGTTAGCCAGGATCAAGCAAAAAAATGGGTTGTAAAGCCATGCTAACAGTGAGGCCTTAAGCCATGCTAAGGCTGCTAATAAAATCTACAAAGGAAATTTCATCATTTACAGGGGCAAAAGTGTTCCAACTAAATAAGTTCACTAGGCACTTAGACTTCAAAAGACTGGTGGGAGTTGAGATGCCTTCAAAACATCTGGTGTTTCTTTCTGTCCATATACTCCAGCATATACAGGCTGGAATCATTTGCCCGATACTTTAGATGGATCTCTCAACTTTCCAGGAGCACCAGCTTTCAAAAGCTTCCTTCAAATCCCTTGGTATTGCCCAGATAAGTCCCAGCACGGCTAGATACATGTTCTAGATATCAGTTGCTACTGGGCAATGGAGAAAAAGATGATTAATTGTCTCAGAGTTGCTGCGACACATGTAACATCTATTGACCAATTGGATGCTCTTTTTGCATAGGTTGTCTTGAGTCAAAGTTGCATTCCTGAGAGCCAACCATGTAAAGCATATAACTTTGGTGGGTAGTTTTGGTCTCCAGATGATCTTCCATGGCCAGTTGTCTATCATTCCATTAGGTACACACAGACTATTGTAGCCTGCCTTCACAGTGAATGTTCCTTTACTGGAGTTTCCCCACCTTAGCCTGTCGCTCGATTGAGGGTCTGTGGGAGAGCCTTCAATTGTTCTGAAGAGATCAAAGAGTTCCTCTAGTTCCCAATCCTGGAGATTCCTTCTGAAAAGTGGTTCCCATAGGTTCCCTGCTCTATACTGTGCAATTGTTGAATCCTGATCTACTGCTATCTGAAAAAGACCTGCATGAGTATCTTTTAGTGGTTGGGGAAGGACCCACCTGTCTTTCCAGAATTTAACTAATCTGCCATCCCCAACTTTAAGGGATACTTCCTGAAAGAAGTCATGTTTAAGGCCATTTATATACTTCCAAGGCCCAACTCCATGTGGGGCTCTAGTTTGTTTGGTGCTCCAGTTATCTAATCTCTCATACTAGTTGTCACCACCTTCTTTCAAACACCTGAATTTTCTTGTGCATACCTCCACCACCATTTCAACAGTAGGCTCTTGTTGTGTTTCTGCATATCCCTAACACCTAAGCCACCGAGGTTTTTAGGCATGAGTACTTTAGACCATTTGACCAAATGAAATTTGTGAGTTTCACTATTACCCTCCCATAGGAATGTTCTTCTTACTTTGTCTATGTGCTTTCTGATTCTGCTTGGCATAGGGAAGAGGGACATGATGTAAGTAGGAATACTATCTAGTACACTATTTATCAATATTAATCTACCCCCCATTGATAGATATTGCATCTTCCAGGAGGCCAATCTATTCTCAACCTTTTCAATGACACCATTCCACACCTCAATAGATTTGTGTTTTGCACTTAAGGGGAGCCCTAGGTATGTTGTTGGAAAGGAGCCAATGTCACAACCCATAATCCCAGCCAATTCCTCTAGGTTAGTCACTTCGTTCACAGAGTAAATCACACTTTTTGTCATGTTTATGTGCAGCCCAGAGATAGCTTCAATGATCAGAAGGGTTAAGTTAAGGAACTGAATTTGAAGTGTTTCTGCCCCACAGAATATAAGTGTGTCATTTGCGTACAACAGGTGTGAAACTGAGACTGATGTATCAGTGCTGCTACCCACCTTGAACCCTTCTATCCACTGCATTTGTTTTGCCTTGTCCAACATTCTGCTCAAACCTTCCATGGCCAAGATGAAAAGAAAAGGAGACAAAGGGTCTCCTTGCCTTATTCCTTTCTGAGGAGAAAAGAAACCCACTGGTGATCTATTGATCAGGATGGAGTATTTGACAGTGGTCATGCCAAATTTGATCCATTTGATCCATCTGTCCCCAAACCCCATCTCTTTCATCATGTTTAGAAGATAGGACCAGTTGAGTTTGTCAAAGGCTTTCTCTATGTCAAGCTTGCAAAGAATGCCTGGTAATCCTCTTTTTAACCTGTCATCCAGAAGTTCATTTGCTACAAGAAAGGCATCAATGATTTGTCTATCCTTTAGGAATGCATTCTGTTCCTCAGAAACCAACTTCCCTATTACTGTCTTCATCCTTTCTCCTTTCTGCCAACAGTTCTGCAATTATCTTGTACACACTTCCTATGAGACTTATTGGTCTGAAGTCTCTGAGTTCAATGGCACCTTTCTTTTTAGGAATCAGAGAGATAAAAGAAGCATTACATGATCTAACCATATAGCAGTGATGATGGAAGTGGTTAAGAGCCCCCATAAGGTCGGCTTTGACTATCTCCCAAGATTGTTGGAAGAAAGCCATTGTGAAACCATCAGGGACTGGACTTTTGTCTGGAGCACAAGAGTTAATTGTTGCCTTCACTTCTTCCTCTTCAAAGGTTCTTTCCAGCCTTGTCTTTTCCTCTTCTGTAAGTATAGCCAGGTTATCAAACTTAGCTTTGGGTCTCCATGTTTCATTTTCAGTGAAAAGATCTTGATAGAAGTTCAGAATTTCAGCCTTAATCTCCTCACTATCTTCACTTATGTCCTCCCCAATCTTCAGCTTGTCTATACAATTGGTTCTTCTATGAGAACTTGCCATTTTCTGGAAGAATTTGGTGTTCCTGTCTCCTTCCTTGAGCCATAAACACCTGGACTTTTGCCTCCAGGAGATCTCTTCTGCCTTTGCCATTTGTTGCAACTCCAGTTTCAGTTGCATTGTCTTTTCCTTCTCTTCCCGTGTCATCAGTCTTCCTTCTGTTGTTGCTTCTAGGAGAGATAAGTCTTCTAGGATCTTTGTTTTCCTTGCTTCCAACTGCCCAAAGGACTCCTTATTCCATCTTGTTATGTCCTTTTTCAGGTATGTGAGTTTCTGCAATAGGATGTAATCCGGGCTGCCATCAACTGAGTAACCAAGCCACCATTCCTTAATTTTATCCAAAAACCCATCGACCTGTAGCCACATGTTTTCAAACTTGAAATACGAGGTATTGGCTGCCCAGTCTCCACATTCCAGTAGCAATGGTCTATGGTCAGAAACCACTCTAGGCAGGGCTAATTGTTTGATTGCTCTGAAACTGTCACTCCATTCTGGTGAGATAAGAAATCTATCAATTCTCGAGGCCTGTAGTGACTCGTCACCCCTGAACCAGGTGTAGTTAGCCCCCAATAGTGGCAGGTCTATGAGACCTAGTTCTTGTATGATTTCAGAGAAGGACTTCATGGCACTTGATCTTCTTATACAATTATACCTTTCGCTCTCGTATCTGCAAACATTGAAATCCCCCCCTAAGACCCATTGCTCTTCCCATACTCCTCTAATGGCTGCTAGCTCGTGCCAAAAAATATCTCTTTCTGAGTTGGGGTCCATAAACCCCTGTGAAGCACCATCTGAAGCTTTCCAGGACACTTTCAAAAATGCATGAGAGAGTGTACTGCCCATGATGAATCTCTCTACTGAGCCACATCCTTTTATCCCAAAGAATTATGATACCACCACTTCTACCTTGAGGTTTAAGCTCTGCCATGTCTACCCATTTGTTTCCCAGACTTGTCTAATCCATTGAATTGGCCAGTCTTCAATCTTGGTCTCTTGAAGACACACTATGTCAGCTTTCCATTTGTGGATCAGAGATTTGATAATTTTCCTTTTTTCTGCCTCGTTAAGGCCCCTAACATTCCAGCTTAGAACTTTGACTTTCATCCAGAAGAAATTTTATAAGACATGTCCCTCTCCCTATCTTTCTTGCCCTCATAATTTATCCCCCATTTTAGTCTCCCCAACTCTAGAGGTTGCTTCCTTTTCCCTTTTTAAGTTGACTTGACAGATGATCTTTGCTTCTGAATTTGTTCTTGCCTTTTATGTTCCATTCTGAGAATCATGTCTAGAATTTCATGTTCAAATCCTGCCACGTTTACTCCAAAGACCTTGCATGCTTGAATAACACTGATTTGGTCCATCTCGATGGTTCAATGACTGTTGGGGAACCCAATTCTTGGGAATATGGGTGGACTGTATCCAGCGATGAGAGAAACAGAGAATCGCAGGTTGAGAGGTTTGTTTCGGGGATGTTTACAATACCCAAAAAGTTGGGCGATGGGTTTCTTGGAATAATATGCATCCTTGCCTCTGGTTCGTCGTCAGCTTCTGATGAGTATTTGCATGCAATGGGTTCTCGAAAGAACTCTGTATCTTGGGTTGCGCATGAAGCTTCTATTTCATAGAGAAGAGGGTCGAACCTATTAGAGTGTTGCACTGGGCTGTTACGACTTGAGCAGGGGTCAATAACAGGCCCAATTGCCTTCCATATTTTCATGTTAGGTCGGCGAGCATATGTGAACTTTGGCTTTGGGCCTTTTGGGCCTTTTGAATAATAAGGAAGGTAAATTTGGCCCAGCTCCCTATTTCCCTCAGAGCTTTTTTTATTGTGAGTATTGAGTGGGGCCCTACTTGGCAGAGTCCCCACAGAAGCATGTGAGACATTAAAAGCATTTGAATTAAAGTGGCTTGGTTGACTGTGCTCCACCCTTTTACCCATTGGATCTTCCAATGTTCTAATCGAGCAGCCCATTAATGCCTTCGTCGGAGGTTCCCTCTTTTGATGTTCTGCCGGCGTTCGCCCCTTCTCCAACGACGGTATTTTCTGTTTCCCCTTCGCCTCTTCAATTTTACCTTCATCACTGAAAATCTTGACTAATTGATCTTCCACAATTGAAATATTAAATTTCAGGTTGTCTACCTCTAGAATCAGATACTTTGGGTGTTCGTTGTTCTTGGCTAAGACACAGATACGAGCCCACAGCAGATTTGATCTGTGTTTAGTATCTTCATCAATGCCAACGAAGCCCCCACAGAGGTTACCTATGTAACAGAAGTTTTTTATTGACCATCCATGCAAGGGAACCCCAAAGACCTTCAGCCACTTTTGACCAGCATCCTCGAGCACCTGCCTCGATCCCCCTTCCGGAGACCACCATTCTAGGGACAAACGTCTTCCGTTCCAAAACCATTCGCCGGCCTTTACCCTTGCTGCCTCCTGCTTTGAGGGGAGTTCGAAAAGGAACTGGTTATGGGCTAGAGGGGAGATTCTCAAGCTCACCGTCACCTGCCACCTTTTGAGGAACCATTGCTGAATCACTTCAGGGTTTGGGTTTGAATGGAAGGAGTCATTGAATCTTCCTATCAAACACTTAGCTAGGAAGCTGTGAAATTTTCTGAACAAAGTTCTCCATTATCTTGCAAAGAAGGTCTATTTGGCATCGCAGCAGCCGCCAAGAAAGACTTCTCCCCTAAGTCTGTAATTTCCCTGAATTTATAACTTGAAGCTTCCCCCAAAAATTGTAATATCTTCCCAACAATGTCTCCCCAACCCCAGTTGTAAGACCCTTCAGGAATGATGATGCCCTTTTTCCTTTCCCCTGTCCAAGATTCAATTCTGAGATATCTACCATGAATGTTATAGTTTTGATATAATCTGTATGTGTATGTCTGAATCTTCCTCCCCCATCTTCTGTATAGATTTCCTTGTCCCCGTGAAGCTTGTTTCATTTGCTCGCATACCCATCTTAAGTTGTTTTCATCTATTTTAATCTGGCTGGAGAATTTGTGACCTCGCTCGATCCATACGTACCACCTATCGATCCCCTCACAGTCTTCTATAATCTCAAAAGATTTGTTACTAGCTATGAAAAAGGATTTCCTTCCCATTGAATAGCGTGGGATAGGTTACAAAGAAGAAAGTCCATCGGAAAAGTTAGGAGAGAGAGAGTGGTCTGCACATTTCCCAAGTCAGAGAGCTTAATAGACAAAATTCAAAGAGATTTTATATGGGGGGACCTCTAATGATACTAAAAAACTACATCTTATCAATTGGCAAATTGTGACTAGAGATAGGAACGATGGAGGATTAGGTATCATCAAGCAAGAGCCAAAATTTTGGTATGACTATCTAGCCTTGCTTGGAGACTTTTAAAAAACCCTAGCACCCCATTGGTGTCATCTCATTATGGAAAAATATGTTACCTCCAAATGTACTTCTTTCATCTGAAAATCCATCCTAAAGGGTTGGAAAGTGTGTTGCCAAGGCATTCTTTGGCATCCATCCACCAATTCCAGCATGAACATTTGGACTAACAAATGGATATACAATTCCAACACCCTAAGATGCTCTATCGAAGGACCTCTTAACGAGAATGACCTTAATCTCTCAATAAGTGGTCTGATCAAGAATAAGAGTGGAATGTCAAGGCTTTTTCCTTTGAATTACCTCCGGAGGTAATCAAGAACTTAATACTAACACCAATCCCTTGTAAAGAGGAAAAAATTGATAGAATTAGTTGGAGCCTCAACCCAAATGGTACCTTCTCAACTAGGTCTTGCTACAATCTTCTCACTACTTCCATCCACAATTCAACGGATCTGGAACCTCCGTTGCTCTACAAAGATAAAAAAAAAATTATGGATATGCTTGCATAACAGAATTCCCAGTCGAGCCTACTTAGCCAAAATAGGTATAAATATCGACACTACATGCACAATTTGTAGAGAGGGAATAGAAGATATCTACCACACCTTTATGCTTTGCCCTATCTCACGCTGTCTTTGGAGTAATATGGGCCTTCCCTACCTAAATATTGTAAGTAATATAAACTGGTTAATCAATCTAAGGGATATCTTCATCGCCCACAACTCTAACAAAATTAGTTGGGAAACCCTTCTCCCCTTCATCATCTGGGTAATATGGAAAAATAGAAATAACAATAACATAAACAATCTCAAACGCAAAATAAATACAAACAAGACTATCCATCTTGCATGGGAATTTGTTTTCTTCACAAAAAAAAAATCCATTCACAAACAAGAAGGTCAAAACTGGGGTAAAGTGGGACAAACCATCAAAAAACATGATCAAACTAAATTGTGATGGTGCTTTTACTAGAAATACTAATGCAGCAGGGTTTGGGGAGCATTCCGGAATAGCAATGGAGATTGGATCATGGGCACATGCAGAATTGATGGCACTACTTGAGGGACAAAAAATTGCCAGGGAAATGCACTTCGAAAATCTGGAAATTGAAACTGACTGCACGGAAATCATTAAACTTATATATGAAGATAGTAACAATTTCTCTAACATTGTCTCTGAATGCAGATGGTTAATGCACCAACTGAAGCACCCACTCCTGAGGCATAATTTCAGAGAAGGCAATGAGGTGGCGCACCTAATGGCCAAGGCAGCAACCAAGCATCCTCCATCTACCAAATGTTTCTACCATGCTCGTCCACCCTATTTTGTTGAAGAAGAAGTGTTGATGGACAAGCATGCTTTTTGTAATAGTGTTAAAAACATATCTACTAGTGCATGTACCTTGCAAGTATGGGCAATAGTAATGCCCTAAAAACTACTTCCAACCTTTTGTAACTCTTTTCTAAGTAATATAAGTATGTCGTTTATGTTCAAAAAAAAAAAAATATGAACCTTGAGCCTAACTCAACCCCAAAACTAGCTCAAAGGGTAAGGATTGCCCAAGACCATTTAAAGAGACCAAGGCCCCATCCCACTAACGAGGGACTCAACAGTCAACAAGATCAAATGTTCCCTGCCATGTTTATTTATTTTCTTATCAAATAAATAAACGTGGTAAGGAAACATTTAATATGACCCAATAAACCTCAACATCCTTTTTGCATGAAAGACTAGGAAATAGTTCGCAAATTGACCTCCTATGCGAATTTTGTCTCCTTGATGTTGGCACTCATGCATATACAAAGGAAAGAACGTAGCATGTTCATCGAAGACCAGAAACGTCAATTATCGGCATTACCTCGTCAATGAAGTCTGTTATGGTTCTCATGGCCTCCCCCACCATCCCCTGTTGACTTCTCTGCAAGAAAGATATAACAAGGTTTTGGTGAATGAGAATCTCCAGCCGACTCAGCTAAAATGCACAAATGAAAAGCAGATACTCTAATTTATATTGTAATGAAGGTATTAAGCATTTTAACTCAAACTACTTTACTCCTAATACCTTGAAACATTTACCCCACCACAATATATTTCCCCTGCTGCCATATATATATAGAGAGAGAGACTTTGACGCATTTCCTAATATAAAAAAATACACGAAATGAAAGCCAATTTGTTCAGTTTCTCCGTCATAAACAGAATCAGGACAAGATTTTGGGATATGTGGAGTAATTTCTACATCATAAGCAAAAGTTCCACTGTGTTTGCTGGTTATTAGCCAAAAATAAATTAGAATGAGTTACCTATATTTAATATACAACACTATAACAGATGTCTCAAACCGCACAAGAGACGACTAATACCCATAGGATGCACTTCTTGAACATCAGAAAACCACATCAATATACAATGTCATACATCCATGCCTACCAGAAATAGAAAAAGACCCAAAGTAGCACAGTGCGAATGTTAAAACCATTGTCAACCTAAACCACATCAATAACGCAAAATCATGCATCCATGTGTAGCAGAAACAAGATGCTAATGAAGAAGAAGAAAAACCATTATTATTTCCCCCCAAGATCATCATAGTGAAATGCCCCAAGTTCGAACTCTCCAGACACACCACTTCTTCTATTGCACAATTCCCTTTGTTTCAATTTATATGACACTCTTTCCAATTTGCGATGTTTCAAAATAGTTTTAACACCATTGCATTGATAATATTCAATATAACATCCAAGAATTCAAATTCTGTTCAATATTCTAGTTTTTAACTTTCATTTAATTTGTTTTGTCAAATTAAGTTTTCTACCATTATTGTAGGTATTTTCTTCTTTTTACCATTGTATAAAATGCAGAGGAGGAAATATTTTTCCCACAGCTAGAGTGGTTAAGCTTCCTTTAAACCTTAACTAGTTGTATGAGAAAATTAACTCTCCCATGGAAAATTAAATTTCCACGACGAGTTCTAGAATTACTGTTTCATAGAACTTTCATATACAACGACTTGGATATAATAAAAAGTTCATGTACTTTACCAGTTTACAAAAATAAATCGTGGACATAGAAATATTTTTGCAAAATTACACAAGCAAAGCATTCATATAGGAGGGCAAAGTATCAATCAAGATAAAGAATAAAACCTGCGTACATCCTATTTGAGTTGTCATGAAAAAGCTTGACACATTATGTATCATGAAAAATAATTGTACCATGTATCAAGCCAGCAGATAATGTGTGATCGATATTATCAAGACGCCTTTGTATAGACTTCAAAAGTGAATTCAATGATGTAATTCTTTTCCTAACACCAGAAATTCTAGCAGCATGCTGCATAATAAAAGGCAATGGGGCATCTTCCAGCAGTTTGTCAAGCTCTGCAGAAATAGATGATTGGTTACTACATACATTAACGGAAGGTACAAGCAGGACCATGAAATAACAAGAAAAGCAATTCAAAGAAACAGAATCTTCGATTAAAACGTCACATTTACCAACCTGAATCCCTATTTAATAGCCCTTTTATGTTTCAAATATTATATTGTACGATGCTTTCCTACATCTATAAGCTTGTGATAGTTATTGAATCCATGTTCAATTAAATTAGTATTGAAGAAATTTCCAGGGTATGAGGCTGAACTTCTATTCTGTCTGATTACTGTTTCCCTTTACTTTTCTCAGAACTTCTCTATTGTATGGCTCTTAGCAACATCACCCTCCTCTAGAGAGATCATTTCCTATCTAACAGTTCAAAAAGAAGATCATTTAGGATTGGTATTCATTTTAATATCTTCACTAAATCTATATTCATTTTAATATTTCCCTAGGTGTCAAACCTTTCATCAGCAAAAAATGCTTAACACCACTGGATCTGTCCAAGAAATAGTAACACTGGAAATGAACTATCATATAGACATAAGTCCTCTCAAGTAAAACACCTAAGTTACAATGACGAGGTGGCTGAAAGTGCAAGAACTGTCACGGGAAATATATCAACTGTGTCAAGCGATCATGTCCTTGCAACTGGATCTAAGCGTTGGTTAAGTAAGCATCTTGTAGTAAGAGAAGTAGTTATGGACTATCCCTATGGGGGTGGGTGAAGGGAGAGCCCTCTTTGGGAGAAAATAAACTATTTGATTGACTTAGATTACCCTTCTTAGAATTAGAACCCATTGAGCGGGTTTCAGCACTCAGCCCAGCAAGAGAGAGTGGTCAAGTGGTCAAAAGCAGCTGACTGTAAATCCTTGTAGCATTTATCTTATGCTACAGCTTTTTGGTTAACATAACAAAAAGCTAGGAACATTAAACTCTGTACCACCCTCTAAACCTTGTCACCTCAGATTTTGTTGCAAGCCGAATTGCAGTGCAGTTATCCTCATAAAGAAGATGACCTAACTCACTCAAACAAACAAGACTAGCCCAGCACACAGAGAAAGGTTTCCAAGAAACTGGCTCAGATATCTACTCGAACAAAAGTTGATGCTATTTTCTTCTTCTGGAATGATAAGTAACAATCCATGAAATAGTAGAATCATCCAAGACCTAGACATTATCAATGCAGTTGATGTGGACAAACGGAAAGAAGAGTGCTATCATCATACCACTGGGCAATTGACATGCAGAAGGAAAACTTGAAGAAACACAGTTTTCTGTTATTGCAATTGCATGCGGCTATCAATAATCACGTGCAAAGGAGAAAAACAACATGTCTTCTTTTCCTAGAGAACACGAAAGTCTCATTGTACATAGTAAATGAAGAGGAGATAGACGAAAGAGCTAAAAGAAATTTGAGAAAATTTTCATTATACAAAATTTGGGGTAAGATCCACCAAAGTGGGTAGCCTTAACGGATGTGTGCTTCCCGTCCATCTCTCCTTTGTACGAACACGGAAAGAACTAAAAGAAATTTCAAGCTTTCTCAAACTCTTTTTTTGGGGCACACACGGAAATATTGTCCACTAATGATTGTTCCCAATGTATGGAATATAGAGGAACCTTTTTCCTAAGCAACTATCTGATGAAATTTCTGGGAATCTGAATCTACGAAAACAATGTGTGTTTTCCTATTGCTCTTTTTTTATGTGTCTTTTCCTATTGCTCTTTTTAATTTTTTATTTGAAGCTTTAAGGTTTAACGAGAACTTACAATAGCATAACGCAATAGCAAAAGAGTTCACTTAACTGATGAAAGCAATTTGGATCTACATGTCACAATAAAAAAGTGCATGTTTTTATTCTCATGGAAAAAATGCTAAGCTCCAATGGGACTAGAAGGTGTGGAAGAAATTACACACACAACTAATGCCCTCCATGCCCCCGTCCCCCCCCCCCCCCCCCCCACACACACACACACACCCCAAAGTGATTCCCTTTTTTTTTCCTGATCACCATGGTGTCTGGGCCAGCTTGCGCACACCTCAACTAATTCCACAAGATACCTGCTACCTCCCATTGTGCTTATCTTGACTAACCCTTTTAACAACATGCTACTTCGCACAAACAGAGGTTTTTGGATGAGCCTGCATGTCATGTTGCAGCTGGATTTGTCACTCTTTATGCCTCGATCAACAAGCCACCTAGTTCGGACACCCACCTTAGTGAAAATAATTTGGAGCCTTTCAAAGATGTACCACAATAAGAGTGCAGTTTTTGACCGCAAAGCTTCCTACTTTATATTCAATAACAAGTGCGAACAAGAAGGAGTTCGCTCAGCCTAATAAACAGTAAATGGATCCCAAACTCCAATTCTTACCCCACAAAAAAGGCACACTAATACACCACAAAGAATAAATGTCAAAATTAAGTCCAGCGGTTATATTTAGAAGAAGGTGAAGAATGGTACCTCCAGTGAGACGATCGAGAGTGGAAGAGAGCTGATATTGACTACGAGAAGTGGCGGCAGCGCTGTCATCAAATTCCTGGATTATAGAAGAAATTATAGTAGAAAGCCCCTTCCCTAAGGCAGAATTTGATGTGTCGTTGTTGTCGCCATCGCCATTGACGGCGACACGGGTCGGGTCATGCTCCGCCGTGTCGCACGGTTGTTTCTCCGGGACTTCGTTCGACATTGATTGAATTGTTAAGTGAGGGTCTTTTCTGGTAGTCGTCAGCAGGAATGGTCCTATTTTAGAGGGAAAAGGGCCAAATATACCCCTTTATTTTCGTATATCGTCTAAATTTAAATTTTGTTATATTATTGGATTAAATTTATCCCCGTTATATTATCGAGCTAAATTTATCCCTAAAATCAACAAACTTTTTAAATACTACTTGATCTGTTAAGTAATTCAAAATCTCGCAAATTTCTTTTATTTAAATCACATGTTGTTCTTCTTGGTCCATTATTTTTGAAATAATTCACCACATGCTTTCATAATTAGAGAAAAAAATAAGAGAAAAAAATATTGAATTATACAATCAAATAAACAAAGTATAGTAAATTGAAAAATCTTAATTAGGTAGCTTTTCTTAATTTTAAAAGTATTTATAAAATCAAGTTTTAATGAATTCGTTGCACCAAATGTATGGAGGTTTGGCAAGTATTAGTGATTGAAGTTGAAGTTCTCGGAGACTTTATATTGTCTAATTTAACTTGCTTTAATTAAATGCCTACACATTTTGCACTCTTAAGTTAGTCGATCGAACTTTATAGTAACCAAGCAATGACAAAATATATTTAAACATGCATGTACATGCATGATGATCAGTTACATATAATACACTAAATAGACCCACTAAATTCTATGATGTGTATATGATTGAAAAACAAATAAAATTTTAAACAAATTGTATTTATTATAAAAAGGAGAAATGGGTGCATTGGTAATAAAAAAATCATGAATAATTTGTATAGTCTAGTAACTTTAGCATTCACATAAATAGTGATTTTTTAAATTAAAATAGTGGACCGAGAAGAATAATTAGTGATTTAAATGAAAGGAATTTGGGAGATTTTTTATTACTTAACAGACTAAGGGGCATTTTTAAAAGTTGCTGATTGTAGAGGTAAATTTGACCAGATAGTATAACGGTAGAGATAAATTTGGCCCAATAGTATAACGGAGGTTAAATGCAGATAATATATGAAAGTAAAGGGGTATATTTGGCCTTTTTCCCTTCAAACATTGAGTACCCACTTATCCACTTATATAGTAAAACCTAATTAATAAGGGAAAAGAAACAAATCAAACTGATCCAGGCGAATTCAAGTTTAAATATGGAGGAAGCACCAAAATATGGAGGAAAGAAGGTCCTCAATGTAGAGAGAAAATACGATTATAAAAGAGACGAGGGTTTCCATTTAAGTGGAGCTGATGTAATTGGGAATGGTTATTGTAATGGGTGGCTCGGTCTTAATAAAATATGAGTATTATTCATTGGGACTGAAAATTTGCACAGGGAATGAACACGTGTTCCCTCCGTTAATGGAGGGGTAAAAATATTTAATTGTGTAACTGTAGGGTCGCAAAAATACCAATAGTATAACGAAGCCTTTCTAAGTATTATATTCAATAGTACAGGGGTAGATTAGACCCTTTTGCCGATGTCTGAATCTAGTTGTTCTTTGAAAAGGAGGTGCGTTTGTGGTGATATTTTCAACCACTTCACTTCAACCACTGTTTACAATCCTGGTAGGAGATTCTATAAGTGCGCGAAACCTGAAGCAAGTGATGTGTATCTACAGATTTATTTAAATTTTGACATTTTAAACAAAATTTCAGTTTTGTTAGTCTCATTATATGTTGTTTGGATTGTGTTTGTAAGAATGAGTCATGTGGTTTTTGGGAATGGAAAGATGAAGCCTTACGGGGACAGAGCTTTGGTTATAATAAAAAAAATTAAGTCGAAGTTTAATGTTGCTCAAGCTCAACTTAATACCTTGAATATAGCATTGGATGCGTGCAAGATTGAAAGGGACAGACTGATGTAAAAAGTGAATGCATTAGAAGCTATAAATATTGTTGAAGCCAACAAAGCAAGAGAATTGGAAAAAACAGTGTTGAAGTTGAAGATGTTCATTATAATTTCATGTGCACAATTTATTGGATTTGTTGCGGCTTTCTTGATGAAGTGAAACTATGAATATGCAGTATTGTGTTGGTGGACATTATGGAGTATTTTGGAATGAAGTTTTTGATTTCATTACTTTATTTTATATTTCAAATGAAGTTAATTGCAATGATTTTTTGATTTCATGTCTTTGTATTCAATTCTTCTTAATTAGCGTGTATTAAAAAAGTCGATTGCAATAAGAGTGTTGGTTCTCATCAATTAGCTTTGTTGCACCAGTTAGTTGCATTATGTAGTAATCAGTTGCACCTGAACTTTGGTTCTCATCAATTAGCTGGCATCAATTAGTGTCGTTGCATTATGTAGTAATTAGCTTTGTTGCACCAGAATACCCCTGCATATTTCAAGTGAAAACAAATGCAGAATACACCTGCATATTTCAGTTGCTTACAACTGCAGTAATTTGCTGATCTTTTCAAGTGAACACAACTACAGAATACACCTGCATATTTCAGCTACTTTCCAAGTATAATTCCAGAACATTACAGTCCAAATCTAAACTATAAATGAGAAAGACATAAATATATAGAAGTAGGACTATCATAACTTGGAAATCATGATCAACACAATATCAAAATAAAGGCAACGTCATTGACATTAAACATTAACCATCTAAAATGTATTGTCACAACTGTAACTACATGTCCTGATAATTGGATGCCATTCTATAACCCCAAAAACTTACACTACTAAGTTATAAGATGACATTCATTTCAAGTTTCAGTACCAACAACATCAACTACCATTAAATACTACAAAAATATTGTCAGATTGCACTAATTACATCCCAAAAAAAGAAAAGAAAACAGTCCCAACTTGAGGTTCAATTCCATGCTTTTTGGACTGAATTCAGTAGCCCATGTCTTCACTTCATCTTCATGTATCCTTGTCATGTTCATGACCTTGAGTCTTATATCCTCCAACATCTTAATTATTGGCTTGAATCTAGCATCCAGAATCCATATGTTAAAGGATTCAGTCAGGTTGTTATCAATTGATTGATTCTTGCATACAATATCCAAGTAAGCTCTACACCAAGCTTGTGGTGGATATTTCAACAGACCCTCAGCTGCTTCCTTCTTCAATTCTCCTAATTTCTTAAGTTTATCTTTGAATTCCTCTTCATATGTGGCCCATGCACACCACTAAAGCAGGATTTTTTTTCTCCAGTGTTAAATGATTTGAACCAGTTGGCCTCAATATGCCTGACACAAAACCTGTGGTGTGCTTCTGGAAGGACAGTTCTGACTGCTTCAGTTAATCCCTACATATTTTCAAATCAACCAAAATAAACTTGTATTAGCTAGGGTGCGTAAAACAACAAAGTAAATGAAAGAAGAAATACAAAAACAAGAAAGTTACATTTTGCATGTCTGACATGAAAGTGATCACTTCACCATCTTTGAGGTTCGAAGAATTCTTCAAGAATTCCATAAACCAAATCCATGTTGCCTTTGTTTTCTTGACAATAACTGCCCATGCCAAAGGGTAAAAGTGGTTGCTACTATCCTGACTAACAACAACTAGCAATATTCCCTTGTCGTTACCCTTCAAAAATGTAAGCCTCAAACTAAAACCCATCTTCATTGCTTGAAAGCAAATATACTGTCACGATCCGAATTCCCTCCGTTGGGTGTCGTGATGGCTCCTAGTCTTAAGGACTAGGTTAACCTAACATTACCTGAAATAGCAACAATATTTAACCAAAATTTGACGATTTCAAAATAGAAAACTCTTTACAAATTTACAAATCCCAAACCGGTAGTAAAAGTCATAAGCTATACTGAGTTACTAGGAGGTCTACAAATACAACTGGTTTTAACTAAGGACAAACATAAACACAACATCAAAAGATGACTCCGAAGCTTGCAAATGCAGCAACATGTTTACCTTGAGTCTCCACAGCAAAATCCGCACAGCTAACAAGCGATCGACTGACTCTGATATACCTGGATCTGCATAAAATGTGCAGAAGTGTAGTATGAGTACACCACATCGGTACCCAGCAAGTATCAAGACTAACCTCCATAGAGTAGTGATGAAGAACAGTCAAGGCACCTACTATACTAGATAACCCGTGCGAGTATAAGTGGAGAACTAACAGAATACAATATCTATATCAAGATGCATAATGGCAATGATAATATGGTACTTGCAATAAGAAATAGAAACAGCAATTAGCAGTGGAACACAACAAGTAACAACGTCGTAGAGTAAGATGAACACAGTCTAGATCCGGTGAACACAACTAAAAGAAAGGGAGGTTGCAACTAGATGAAAATAACCACGTTCACATTAGGTTTTATCCAATAATCTCCACGAGGTACCGTACCTCAAAATATTCATAAATCACAAATTCCAAACCTTTAGCATACATGGAACCTTGTGCCCACATTTTTCCATCTCACTTCGCAAGGCAGAATCTACGTGTTACTCGGTACATAATGGCCGTGTCAAATGCTAACTAGGATGTTCAAGAGATTTTATTTATATATCAAAAAGTAAAATTTCAGTTTCTAGACCAAGTAGGAAATCAATAAGAAAGATGAGTTTATTTTTTTTAAATCATTTGGGTGGACGGAATAATGTTTTCAAATAAAATACACCACTAAATAAGCTATTGAATCTAATATAGAATCTATTAAATTATAACATAATAACAATTCCATTTTAAATAAAATAAAAGCATTGGACAAGATTAGGAGATTAAGTTGGGATATTAATTGAAGTAAAATATGATAGCTATTAGAAATGGTAAGTAACGAAATAAACGACGAGTTTTAACTTACTAGTCACACAAGGTAGCATGATATTAATTTTTTTATTAGAAATCACTATATCACTAACAACTCAGTGGGATATGAGGTAAAGTCTCAACGCAGTAAATTCATCTTAAAAATCAGTTCACCAGAATAATAGTATTAGGAAAAGAACGCAGGAATGAAGGTAAGGAAATAAGTCAATGACAATAACTCAATCCTCGGAAACAATGAAAATCGGAAATACAAATTCTCAGAGTATCGTACGGAAGAATCGAAGCCAATGCAATAAAACATGGAATACAAAACACAAAATATGTTGCGGCGCGCAACCCGATCCCACCATATAATATCAATATCATAATTCACCCTTATTCCACCATATCAATTCACCCTTATTTCACCTGTTGCGACGTGCAACCGATCCCACCGTACAATGACAATATCATAACAATAAACAAATATATATTGCGATGTGCAACCCGATCCTACCATATAATATCAATATAATAATTCATCCTTATTTCACCATATCAATTCACCCTTATTTCACCTGGTGCGGCGTGCAACCCGATCCCACTGTACAATGACAATATCACAATATCACAATATCAATATCCTCCCTTGTTTCACATGTGTCAGCGTGCAACCCGATCCCCGTAAAATAATTTAAATCAAGAGCAACAATCCAATTACACAAGAGTACAACAATTCCATCAACTCATAGAAATGGGAGAAACGAGCTCACAAGGAAAGACACAACAGAAAATAATGATACCACCTAGCAATAGCTCAACAAAGAAGAGATATTGTGTAGCAATGACCTCAATATAAGTGCAATTCAACAACAAGGAAATATCACGAGTCGATAATTCCAAATAAGGATAAGGCAACTATGATAAAGAGTAACTATCTTCATATAGGATTTAGCACCCATGAAAGAGGAACAACAATTACAATTAAGGATAAGCAACAGAAAGGATAATCATGGACTCAATTAAGGATAAACATTACAGAAGAGATAATAAAAATTTCAAATAAAGATAAGCAGTTAGGAAAGGATAGCATGGCAATCGAAGAGGCAACAATTTCAGTTAAGGCACACAAGAGTCAAATAGGCAATAAGAGTGGAACATGAAGCAATTAATTTAAATTAAAACACGTAGAAATGAAACTAGTAAATGGAAAAACTTAACATAATAAAACAAATTCATATCTAATGAACATAAGAACCTACGAGCCCTGAAAGCTCAATTTCCACAATTAAGCTCGCGCATGTACTTGTCACCTCGCGTACATGAACTTTACATGATGCAGTTATCATAAAAGACTCAAATCCTAAGGAGTAGTTCCCCCACACAAGGTTAGGCAAGATACTTACCTCAAAACAGACAGACCGATACTCTAAAATGAACTTCTCGGGTGAAATCACCTCCGGAAGGCTCAAGTCTAGCCAAAACAACTTCAAAGAATAAATAAAACTCATAAGACACTATTCCGGATAATAAAGCTTCAATCATTATCAAAAATAAAAATCAACCCAAAAGTCGACCGCAAGCCCACACCTCGGAACCCGACAAAATTCACAAAACCCGAACACCCATTACGATACGAGTTCAACTATATCAAAATTATCAAATTCCGATACCAATTCATTCCTCAAATAATCATTTCACATTTTGAATTTTTTCTTCAAAATCCCCATTTTTTCTCAACTCAAAACACTAATTTAATAATAAAAAGTAAAGATAAAATCATGGAATATAATAAATTCTAGGTGAAGAACACTTACCCAATTGATTTGCTTGATAAAACCAAAAAAAAATGCTCAAAACCGAGCTCTAGAAACTATAAAAGTTTAAAATGGCTAACTCTCGGAATAGAGAACTTTTATATTCTGCCCAGGTGTTTGTACATTGCGACCGCGACGAAGAAATCTTTAACTGCCAGAAAAAGCACTACACTGTCACGGACAAAGAAATGCGATCGCGTAAGGTGAAGTAACATTGTCTCAGGAAAAAGCATGCGGATGCGGAAGGGAGGAAGCAAACACGGAGGGAAAGTTTTCCCAAGCTTCGCGATCGGGGGCTTCACTTCGCGAACGCGAAGAAATAAATGGCCTACCTCCACTTTACACTACGCGAATGCGGGTACACTGATGCTAACACGAAGAAGGAAACCAAATGACAGAATCAACAGCTCAAAAACCTGAAGAAATGGCCCGTAGCTTATCTGAAACACACCCGAGGCCCCCGGGACCCCGTCTAAACACACCAACAAGTGCCATAACCTAACACGGACTCGCTCGAGGTCTCAAATCACATCAAACAACGTCAAAACTACGAATCACACCATTAATCAAACTCATGAACTTTCAAATCTTCCAACTTCTAAAACTCGCGCCAAAAGCTATCAAATCAACCCGGAATGACGTCAAATTTTGCAGGCAAGTCCCAAACATAACGGAGCTGTTCAAACTCTTGAAATCACATTACGACCCCGATATCACTAAAGTCAACTCTTGGTCCAACCTCTCAACCTTCCAAATTTCAACTTTTTCAACTTTCGCTGAAATACTTCAAATTACCCTACGGACCTCCAAATCCAAATCTGGACACACGCCCAAGTCCAAATCACCATACGAAGTTGCTCGAGCCTTATACCGCCAAACGGGACTTTAATTCTCTAAACGACCGGCTAGATCGTTACATCCTCCCCATCTTAAATAAATGTTCGTCCTCGAACGTGCATAGAATCGTCCAGAAGTCATCAAATCATTGAATGCATTCATCTAACATACTCCCGTGGGTGACCATACGTCACCCCAATCCATATAAACCTGGCGACACCATCTCAACTGTAATTTATCCCTTCCACCAATACTAATAAGCCTTAGGGCCAAAATTTCCACCATTCACTCGTCTCCAAAAGACTCGTTTCCTACATTCACACCCGTTATCAGCCTACACCCACAAGGTACAACCACACGTCGTGACACATCACACCTATGCACATAATAGAATCTCTGATCATAATAGCTGCCCATAATCAAAACTAGCACAAGCAACTGGCCTCATATCCGTTAGAACCTTGTTTCAAACCTTCACAACACTAACAACGATGCAAGAAACATGAAGACCCCATAGATATTCATCTGAATCAACAAGTCACATCTAACACCATCGGGCATATACCACGCAAGCTAAAACTCAAATAAGCACAACACGAACATGGCTGAATACGTAAGGAGAAACACATAAGAGAAATATCAAACAACTCTCTATCAGTACCATCCTATAAATTTACAAGGAAAAATCAAGGTATATGAACAAATCACAAGGATCGCATCCTGATATAACTTCCACCGTGGCACGCAGCCCGGTTCAAACATATCAAATCACATGAAATCACAAGGGTCTTACCCTCAACTCTGAATCACAAGTAGTGTAATGACTCGGCCGGTCGTTCCGAGAATTATAGTCTCGTCTCCCCCATTTCTTCTTCTTTATATGTTTTTCATCTTTATTATGTTGCATAGGTTTGATTGGTTTGGGTTCGGAGTGGTTTTGAAGTGGAGTGAGACACCTAGTCTCTTAATTTGGAAATTTAGTTGGTATAGTCAACTGGAAGTGTGTTCGGAATGCTACTGTTAGGTGATTTTGGACTTAAATTTGAGATACTTTATGGTTCGGATAGCTCCGTTAGCTGATTTTGGACTTAGGAGTCTGTTCGGAATGTAATTTGGAGGTCAGGGTAGAATTAGGCTTGAATTGGCAAAATTAAAAATTTGGCGATTTCTGGTCGGCATTGGAAAAATAGATATGGGGGCCCGAAATGGAATTCCGGAAGTTGGAGCAGGTTCATAATGTCATTCGTGACGTGTGTCATTCGGACGAGGTTTGGTAGGTTTCGGTATCGTTGGTGAATTTTTGGAGTTTAGAAATCCTTATGCTTGAATTCGGGGTTGATTCGGTGTTTTGGGGTTATTTTGGGTGTTCCGAAGGTTCGACTAAGTTCGTATATTGAGATATGACCTATTGGTGTTGTTAGTTGAGGTCCCGAGGGCCTCGGGATGATTCTGGATGGTTAATGGGGATTTTGGAACTTTGAGTGAGCAGTTGATGCTGTTATTCTGATGTGGCTGCACCTACGGAGTGGGCACCGCAAATGCGATGAGCGCAGAAACAGGGAGCAACCGCAGATGTGGATATGACGTAGGAGCGAAAGATTGGACTGCATCTTCTAGACCGCAGGTGCGAGTATGCGGTCGCAGATGCGGGGTCTCGAGGCATTAGTGAAATCCACACCTGCGATGGGATTTACGCAGGTACGGCGTAGCAGATGCGATTAAGGGACCGCAAGTGCGGAAATGCTGGGCAGAAAGTATAAATTGTGGACTTTGCGAATTTTGGGCATTTCATCACATTTCTCATTTTGGTTTTGGAGCTTTTGGAGGGTTTTGAAGAGGGAATCAAGGGGGAATTTGTTGAGGTAAGATATTTGAACTTAATACTTGTAACTATGATGAATTTCAGTTGTTTAAGCATGAAAATTGTGGAAATTAGGGATGAAATTTGGGAAAACTAGGGCATGGAATTAGAGAGTTTAATTTGAGAAATTGAGGGGTCAAACGAGGTCGAATTTTGGTATGGATGGACTCGTGAGTAAAAGAGGTTTCTAGTTTTGTAATTTTTGTTGGATTTGGAGGCGTGGGACCGGGGGTCGGGTTTGGCCAATTTCGGAAATTTTCATTTAATTTGATAATTTTCTTGTGGGCTTCATTCCTTTAGCGTATATTAATGATAATATACTGATTTTGGATAGATTCGGGGTGATTTGTGGCTGAGTCGAGCGGCAAGGGCATTGCAGAGTAGTGTTTTGGCTCAATTGAGGTAAGTAACGCTTCCAAACTTGGTTATGAGGGTTCGAAACCCCGAGCTACATGTTATGTGATCAGTATTGAGGTGACGCACATGCCAAGTGACAGGTGTGCGAGAGTGCACCGTGAGGATTGTTGCCTGGTTCATCCCATGGCACTGCTTAGTGATTCTTTCTTATTACTATCCATGTTTCTATTATATGATTAAGGATTGTGCTGTAAATCATGCTAGATATCCTTTTAGGGCTTCACACCGATATTGTTGAGACCTAAGTGGTCGTTTTATGGCTGTCATCTCATAAGCTTTGTGGATATTATGTACTCAGTCTTAATCATGCATATCATATCATGTCTCAGTCTCAGATATTACTGTTTGACATATCATATTATTGTTTCGGACTAGTTTCATGGTATTGTAAGTCCGTGTGTGTGAGACCGGAGAGTGATGACTGCGTAAGGCCGAGAGCCTGATGATGAGTGGCCATTATGGGATCGGGTTGCATGTCGTAGCAGATATGTTGATGATTATGATAGCGCTTGTGTTGTAGGAGCTCCTCCAGAGTTTGTAACACACTCCACAATGAGTGCAGATGATATTATTGAGGGATGGATTTCCCTGGGCATGGATTTGTCCGAGGTATTATTTAGGGATGGATTTCCCTGGACATGGATTTGTCCGAAGTGTTGATACCCGGAGATGGATTTCTCCCCAGGGTTGGATTACCCCTCTTCCTTGGTACCGAGTGCCTACATAGTCAGCATCGAGTATGTTTCAGGATGGATTTCCCTGGGCCGGATGGCCATACGCGGCACCGAGTAGTTGTGCACTTGAGAGTGGCAGTACATGGTACATTTCATACATACTGTGCATTGGCACTTAGAGATATGCTCAGCTTATTATTGTTATACTATTCAGATTTGCATTTATTTTACTTCCTTTGCTGAACACTTGAATAGAAAGCATGCCTACTATACTGTACAATGTTTATATTTTGTTATTTTTTGAGGTATAGTCCGTCACTACCTCTCAGCACATAGTTTGGGCTTGTTACTTACTGAGTTGGTGTACTCACGTTACCCCCTGCACCTTGTGTACAGATCCAGGTACTTTAGGTCCCCACAGCGGTTGTTGACCATTTCGGTGCGGAGCCTGAGTCGGAGATTGCGAGGTAGCTGGCTGGCGATCACAACCTCGCCTTCTCCTTCCTTATATTCCCTTTAGCATATTTTTATTATTTCCAGACAATTGTTGTCATATTATATTTCAGACATTGTAGTAGTTTTGGCTCGTGACTTAGTGACACCTTGTGTTGGGATTTTATTTCAGTATTTTTAGTTTTGGATTTAGTTCTTTTAATTAGAAATTCTGTGGAAAAAGATTATTATTATTTAAAGGTTTTCATGAAAGCCGAATTGTTTGAAATTGTGAGGCTTGCCTAGTTCCACGATAGGCGCCATCACGACCGGGGTGATTTGGGGTTGTGTCAAGTTGGTATCAGAGCCTGGGTTACATAGGTCTCACAAGTTATGTGCATGTTTAGTAGAGTCTTGCAGAGACGTTCGTACTGTAAGGCCCCAGAAAATTTTGCTAAGTAATTTAGGATTTCGAGGTGTCAGGTAGGCTAATTATAATATTTTATGTTCTATAAATATGATATAAATGAATTGGATGTGGTAAATAAGTGTATAAGTCATATAATAAGTAATGTGGGGTCCAAGGAGAGGCCTAATGTAAGGCCATGCTAAAGCAAGGCCATACCAGGCTTTAGGCAGATAAGGCCAGGCTAAAGCTAGGCCAGACCAGGCTTTAGGTAGATAAGGCCAGGCTAAAGCCAGGCCAGACCAGGCGTTAGCCAGGTGACGCCAGGTTTGTTGACCTGTCCGAAATCTTGGACTATCTATTTTCTAATCTTTAAACCCGACCCCATACCCATATAAAACCCATTTCTCATCATTTTAAGCTTATTTTCTGTTTATTTAGAGTGAGAAAAGAGAGGGTTCTAGAGAGAAAGTCCCAATTCCATCAAATTGATCCTCCATCACCACTCAAAGCTTGGAACTAATCAAATAGGACACCAATTTCTTCACTCTAAGAGGTAAGCCTCTACCACACCACCTTTTAAAATTCCATGATTGGCTAAAAAAGGCCATTAGTAAGGTAGTCCATGGAGATAAGGAAATGGATCTTGCATGCATGAGGTTCTAGACTATGTGTGGGAAAATAAAAGCAATGATAGAAGAAATGGGGAATGGGACCTTAGCCTACTCCTAATTCTAGGTGTAATGCTCAAATAAGCTAAGACTATGGATATCTTCCTAATTTATGTTCAATTTTGTTATATCTCGAAATAGATTGAGGTTGCTAGGGATTCCAGATTATTATAGAGTCTAAAGGAGCGCAATTAAAGTATGTTGTCTAAACTTCCCCCTTCAGAATGAAATTCCATAATATTTTCCAAAGGTTTAAGTATAATCGGCTCGAAATTCCTAATTTCTATATTTCGGGTCATCCCGTATGAACTTACAAACTTGATTATTTCGAATGAGCTTATTATCGAAAAATTGAGGTTTAAAGTATGGTTTGTTTATTAAAATGGTATGTCTTTGAGTCGTATTCTAAATGAGAACTAGTATACCAATTGGGTGAAGAAAAACTCGATATGCTTAATACTCCTAATTGCTCCTACGTGTGCTTAATGACTTGATTGAGTATGTTTCATTGTTGATAATCTATAAACGTGTTGAATATGAATTGAATGAACTGGGAAAGAGTAATTCAAGAATAATTGGTGTATTGCTTGTTTATGACTTTGATGTGTGTTCCTATTGCTGGTTGGTATGCCCTAATATTTGAGAAGAAACCTTTTATGTTTAAAGTTTCAATTGCTGATGAACTTTATATATATGATTTCTAAAATACTTTGTATGTTTGAAATGAGTGGTGATCCTTGAAACTGAAAGAAGGGGAAGTATGGAATACGAAATACGGCCATCGTGCCATTAATAGAGAAACTTGAAAAGGGCCTAAAGAGCCGAGGAAATATTGCTATTGTTAGAGGTTGAAAATGCTAACAAAGATTTGTACAATGTGAACGATTTCTGAGATGGATACATTTATACATATGTGTTACCTTTATGTGCAAACTAACTAAAAATGTGTTTGGGAGTATCATTAGAAAAACCGAGGAAGGGTGGGTCATAAGGCCCACACCTGAAACTACACGTGCCGGTGTAGGGGTGGATTGTGGATTGTGATGGTTCCCCTTAATTGGGATGAAATTGGTACCTGTGAATTGGAAAATGAGAGAGACCAACCCACACGACATATGTGGGAAGGCGGCTTAGCTGATCGGGTTGAGATCTGACTCCATGTTGCGCACATGGTGGTACTACTCCAGTAACACTTTTCTTTCGCATCAAATGTCAAACCATATTGTCCGTGGGGAGATGTCCTAGCCGACCGGGCGTGATCGGATGCCGTGCTAACAAAGACGATGGAATATCGGTGCTAATGATCTCCTAGCCAAATGTATATATATATATATATATATATATATATATATATATATAAACTATTTTTGTACACCGAAAATCGTTATGCTTCAATTGGCTATTTTGAATATTGTTGGTTGTGACTTGTTGTTTCTATGTGTTGTGTTTGCCTCTATGGATACTCTATTTTGAAAGAGGATTTTTGGTTGTACATACTAGTGCTATTCGATGGTACTAACGTCCTTTGCCGGGGGCGCTACATCCCTTTTATGGATGTAGGTGACTTTGTAGCTGGTAGCGCGGATCGCAGGTAACGGTGCCTTCTCCTTCTCCCCACAACAATTTTGGTGAGCCCCGCTTCCTCCAGGGGTCATGTGTAGTATTTGTTGTACTTCTTTTGTAAAAGTCACTAAATTTTGAGGTATAGCCGGGGCCTTGTCACCGTCATTTTCATATTTCTCCTCAGTTGTATTTAGAGGTTCCGTAGACAGGTTGTGGGTGGCGTCGGGTATTGGAATTAAACTAGAATTATTCGCATTTGGAAAATATGTTTTTTATCATATCTACAAAGATTGTAATATTCTGGATATTATGGTTGAAACTGCTAATGAAAACAAAAATGGAAGTTAATGAAATATTTATAAAGTATGATTGATAGAATTTATCTCCTTGTTATTCATAAATTAATTTTGGGTAGAATGAAACCTAGCAGGCTTGCTCAGTCGGGTTTACTCGGTTGAGCGCCGGTCGCGCTCCTTGGTTTTGGGGCGTGACAAACTTTGTATCAGAGCCTAAGGTTTTAAAGTATCCTAGGATGTCTCGGAGCCGTGTCTAGTAGAGCCCTTCTTATCGGTGTGTTGTCGACCATATATATAATTAGGGGGCTACTTGGACATTTAGGAATTCCACCCTTCTTTGATACTCCAGATCGTGCGATAGAGCTCAAGGTATGGAGCTAATTTCCTCGTTAAGTCTTATTCTCAAGATTAGTAATCTTGATACCATAATCCGCGAATTTGAAGCATGTAAGGAGGGATTGATCCCACTATTGAGTCCGAAGGAGATTGCCCCAAAGGCTTGTTAGGAGAATGTATTGAGCCGTGGAGGGATTGGTAGAACCTATCGCTAAAGGGGAGTGCCCTTGTCCCTATTGATGTCACTACACCACCAATCCTATAGTTTATCGGTATGGTACCAACGTACGCTAGTGATGTGGATTCGAGGGGTATCGATTAAGTCGTCGCCCTATCAACCTAAAGTGGTTTAGTCAGTCACTCCTTGGTGCATTCTCATGAGCAACACCCAGATTCTACTCAATGTGTATGTACGTCCGTAGTGGGGGGGGGGGGGAGTTCTCATAAACATGGTCTTGATAAGACACTGAATCACAAAACATTGCATGCATGTACTCTTTGAACGAGATCCATTATTTCGTGAATCCACTCTACCACAAATTTTCTTATAAGCAATCTCTTATGACATTGAACTCTATAATCATGTCCTTGAATGGAGTTGTAACTATAGAATTACTACTTCCCACACGCCTTTCTAAACTCTCAACAAGGGACTAAACCCGAAGAACTTCTTACCGAATGAATGGATGGACAATTCTCATAATTCCACACAATATAAAAAGATATTTTCGCTCGACCCTTTATTATTCTCTATTCAAAACCCTAGGCCATTTTTCTTCGAGTTTCTGCTTCAGTCTGAATGTTGACATAGTATCATAGTGAAGATCTTGCCTTGTTTCATCACTCTAGTGCCCTCACTCTACTTTGTTGAGACTTTCATTTTCGCCTAGTGATTGAAATCGGCAAGATTTACATTTTCTTGGCGAGTTCTCCCTCTTCTTTTGCAAGTTATTTTCTGGATTTGGTCTGCTCAATTACTTTTGGTGACATTGCTAATTCTCCATCGAAGCTAGGGTTTGTCGAGCCTCTATTTTTGTAGCTGGATCATGCTACTTATTCTTGTCGTTCATCTTATTCTTGAAGGTTGTCCTTCTTCCAGTTGTAAGGAAGATGAGTACTTTCACTCCTCTTTTGATTTGCATGATACTTGTTTGAGTGTCTCTATCTGTTAATTGCTCTATTTTTCTACGAATCCAACTGATTTTAATGTTAGTACTGGCTCCACTAGCCGTGAGGCTTTTGAGTTTACTCCTATAACCCTCAAGTCCTCTTTCTATTAATTCCTCCAATATACCCGGTCTTCCCCTGGTTGTTGTCCTATTTGTTTCCAATTCCAATTTTGGTTGTTGAAGGAAGATCATAATTGTGTCTTTGGCATCTAGAAATAAAATTTCCTTTGTCATATGTTGATCCTTATGTTGCTATGGGACTTGGGATAGAGTCAGGGCAACCTTATGAGCCATTCTCTATATCTACTCTTTGAATGGGACGTATTACTTACGACCTCTTGAGAAAAAAATTGAATTCTATAATAACTTCTTGAATTGAGTCATAATCATAGGGTAATGCTCCCCACTTGCTTCCCTAAATTTTTCAACAAGGAACTACACCTGATGGATTTCTCACCTAACCTTCTCAGTTAAATAGATAATATATGCTCCCTTGTGCCTACGCACGCACCGTCCTAAAAGTTTACCTATGTGGTGTCAAGTTCCATGAAAAGCATCCCGGAATTGCAATCCTTCTCGAGTCACTCTTTTCTCACTGGTGTATATGGATTATATGGTTTGAATGGTCACTCTACTCTTGAGAATATCATCATGAAACCTTCTCAGTGTCTAGTAACATAAGAGCATGACTTAACACCTATCATATGAGGGCATGTCAATCGGAATGGTCACCGTGTGCATAAGGTCTCTTTGAAAATTGAGATCCTCATATCCCCGTCATAGAGAGATCTTGTGTCGCCATCTTAGTGTAACCTCCGTGTCCGCTTGGTACATCCCGTAGTAAGTAACTCACTTTGTTCCTAGTATTGTGGTTGTCCGTGACATGGTATTGTACTATAGTTGGGAACTAATATAGCAGAAACATGAAAAATGCATAACAAATGTTTATTTTTTCTTTACACCTCCACAACATGTGTTAATTATGTTCCTCTGTTAGTGAATTCATCGAGCTAGTTTCCCAACACTTGTTAGATAAGTAGGAGAGAACGTGTCCTCCAATGTGTCCCTATAACACTTCCTTTCTTATAAGGACCCTTAGTAGACACCTGCTTTTTATGTTTCATGTCTTTCATTAGCATCAGGATACTTCTCAAGTCAACATCCATGGAGAACTCATTATGAACATCTACAAACCTTCCATGATCATTTTATATTGTCTCATTGGGTTCCGTTGCCTTTGCGCACCCGATTTCTAGAATCATTGATTTCGTCATTGTCATGTGCGGAGAGTTTTGCTATCCTTGGCATTCCACCTCCCTGGTTGGATAGGAGTTTTATTTGTCTTTCTCCCCGGAGCATCATGTTAATCACTAGAACCCCTCTAACTAATACATGATTTCATCCCCATATTAATATGTCCTAGCTATATGGTTTCACTCGTAGAAGGTTGAGATTAGATGCTTCCAGGTTTCTGCACATACCATAAGCATACTGACTGAGAAGACAAGTTGTCGTATCTTTAGTTACCTCTGTGCTTCATTTGTCTAATAATTGTTGTCGTCGCAAAGATTAACCATGTCAGCATCGTTAGTAGTAATCCTCGTGTCTCTTAGCCTATAACCCCCCTGAAGTACTCTGCTCAGCACTTTAATGGATTCCTATGTAATTCAAGCCCAACCTTGAACTTCGTTGTTCCTCAATGTATTAGATTTATTTGGTATTGAAGGTTCAAACATGTCCAAGAGGAAGCATCACCCTGTGATCACATATGTTCAGTAGGTAATATTATGGTCAATTCATGATAGCACATCTTAGAGTAATCATTGAAGGTGACATGTTTGGTTTGGGTGTTCTCGTAGAGATTTAGAATTTGGGAGGGTGAACAGGTTATTCTCAAAAGTTTCCCTGAAGATGTTATGTGAGTTGATAATGAAGGGTTCATAAGCGCATTTCCCATTAGGCTGCACTAGGAGTATGATGTTTCCCCATAGTTGTTCCTCATGTATGTTGTGTTTTCATATGTCTATGTCTAAGAAGGTAGTTGGAGATCCTTTGTATATCATCCCGGTGGAAATTATTGAAGGTGAAGTTAATGGATAGTTAGCTTATGCGAGATATCTAGTTGTCATCCTTGTTAGATAAGTTTGGGGATTGGGATTACTTCCGTGAATGTGTTATGGCAAAGCCTGTAAGTTGAGGAGGCCACCTTGAAGGCCGAAAGTGTCGTGGAAAGAAAATATTCTCGTGTGATTGTATAACTATTAGTTTTGATTTGAAAGGTACCTTATAGGTGTTATGATTTAAAAAAATGTGCAGTCCATGTTCAGGGGTCATTATGATAATGTAGTGCTTGACATTCTGAGATTAGTGTTATGGAAACATACATTATGGTGCTTTGTCGAGTTATGGATGAGTTGTTAGGATGGTTTTGGTGGTTCTCTGGCAGGTGGGTAGGCCTAGTTACAAAAGAGATGCTGCCGAAATTTTTGAAAAATTTGGGAGTTAGTCAAATTTAGGGACTTGAGGTACGTTAGAAAAGAGATATGTTATGTTAGGTGTTTGGGGCGGGCTCTACCTCTCATTCGAGGACGAATGATCCTAAGCGGGGGAGAATGTAAGGCCCCGGAAAATTTTCTAAGTAATTTAGGATTTCGAGGTGCCAAGTAGGCTAATTATAATTTTTTATGTGCTATAAATATGATATAAATGAATTGGATGTGGTAAATAAGTGTATAAGTCAGGCCTAATGTAAGGCCAGGCTAAAGCCAGGCCAGACCAGGCTTTAGGTAGATAAGTCCAAGCTAAAGTCAGGCCAGACCAGGCTTTAGGCAGATAAGGCCAGGCTAAACCCAGGCCAGACCAGGCTTTAGGCAGATAAGCCAAGCTAAAGTCAGGCTAGAGCAGGCGTTAGCCAGGCAAGAGCAGGCGTTAGCCAGGCGACGCCAGGTCTGTGGACCGATCCGAAATCTTGGACTATCCATTTTCTAATCTTTTAATCCGACCCCATACCCATATAAAACCCATTTCTCATCATTTTAAGCTTTTTTTTCTAATAATTTAGAGTGAGAAATGAGAGGGTTCTAGAGAGAAGGTCCCAATTCCATCAAATTGATCCTCCATCACCACTTAAAGCTTGGAACTAATCAAATAGGACACCAATTTCTTCACTCTAAGAGGTAAGCCTCTACCACGCCACCTTTTAAAATTCCATGATTGGCTAAAAAAGGCCATTAGTAAGGTAGTCCATGGAGATAAGGAAAGGGATCTTGCATGCATGAGGTTCTAGACTATGTGTGAGAAAATAAAAGCAATGATAGAAAGAAATGGGGGATGGGACCTTAGACTACTCCTAATTCTAGGTGTAATGCTCAAATAAGCTAAGACTATGGATATCTTCCTAATTTGTGTTCAATTTTGTTATATCTCGAAATAGATTGAGGTTGCTAGGGATTCCAGATTATTATAGAGTCTAAAAGAGCGCAATTATGGTATGTTGGCTAAACTTCCTCCTTCGGAATGAAATTCCATGATGTTTTCCAAAGGTTTAAGTATAATCGGCTCGGAATTCCTAATTTCTATATTCCGGGTCATCCCGTATGAACTTACAAACTTGATTATTTTGAATGAGCTTATTATCGAAAAATAGAGGTTTAAAGTATGGTTTGTTTATTAAAATGGTATGTCTTTGAGTCGTATTCTAAATGAGAACTAGTATACCAATTGGGTGAAGAAAAACTTGATATGCTTAATACTCCTAATTGCTCCTACGTGTGCTTAATGACTTGATTGAGTATGTTTCGTTGTTGATAATCTATAAACGTGTTGAATATGAATTGAATGAACTGGGAAAGAGTAATTCAAGAATAATTGGTGTATTGCTTGTTTATGACTTTGATGTGTGTTCCTATTGCTAGTTGGTATGCCCTAATCTTTGAGAAGAAACCTTTTGTGTTTAAAGTTTCAATTGTTGATGATCTTTATATATATGATTTCTAAAATACTTTGTATGTTGGAAATGAGTGGTGATCCTTGAAACTGAAAGAAGGGAAAGTATGGAATACGAAATACGACCATCGTGCCATTAATAGAGAAACTTGAAAAAGGCCCAAAGAGCCGAGGAAATATTGCTATTGTGAGAGGTTGAAAATGCTAACAAAGATTTGTACAATGTGAACGATTTCTGAGATGGATACATTTATACATATGTGTTACCTTTGTGTGCAAACTAACTAAAAATATTTTTGGGAGTATCATTAGCAAAACCGAGGAAGGGTGGGTCATAAGGCCCACACCTGAAACTACACGTGCCGGTGTAGGGGTGGATTGTGGATTGTGATGGTTCCCCTTAATTGGGATAAAATTGGTACCAGTGAATTGAAAAATGAGAGATACCAACCTACACGACATATGTGGGAAGGCGGCTTAGCTGATTGGGTTGAGATCAGACTCCATGTTGCGCACATGGTGGTACTACTCAAGTAACAACTTTCTTTTGCATCATATGTCAAACCACATTGTCTGTGGGGAGATGGCCTAGCCGATCGGGCGTGATCGAACGCCGTGCTAACAAAGACGGTGGAATATCAGTGCTAATGATCTCCCATCCAAATGTATATATATAAACTATTTTCGTACACCGAAAATCGTTATGCTTCAATTGGCTATTTTGAATATTGTTGGTTGTAACTTGTTGTTTCTATGTGTTGTGTTTGCCTCTATGGATACTCTATTTTGAAAAAGGAATTTTGGTTGTACATACTAGTACTATTCGATGGCACTAACATCCCTTTTGCCGGGGGCGCTACATCCCTTTTATGGATGTAGGTGACTCTGTAGTTGGTAGCGCGGATCGCAGGTAACATTGCCTTCTCCTTCTCCCCACAGCAGTTTTAGTGAGCCCCACTTCTTCCCGGGGTCATGTGTAGTATTTGTTGTACTTCTTTTGTAAAAGTCACTAAATTTGGAGGTATAGCCGGGGCCTTGTCACCGGCATTTTCATATTTCTCCTCAGTTGTATTTAGAGGCTCCATATACAGGTTGTGGGTGGCGTGGGGTATTGGAATTAAGATAGAATTATTGGTATTTGGCAATTATGTTTTTCATCATGTCTACAAAGATTGTAATATTCTGGATATTATGGTTGAAACTTCTAATGAAAACAAAAATGGAAGTTAATGAAATATTTATAAAGTATGATTGATAGAATTTATCTCCTTGTTATTCATAATTTAATTTTGGGTAGAATGAAACCTAGCGGGCTTGCTCAGTCGGGTTTACTCGGTTGATCGCCGGTCGCGCTCCTTGGTTTTGGGGCGTGACACGTACTTATCTTCGAGAGGCTGTAGAACCCTTAGGAAAAATCTCACATTCTTGAATTCGTGTCGTGCGAATCTATTGATTCTTGTAACTAAACTTCTATTGTTTCATTCTCTCACAGATGGTGAGGATACGTGCTACCAAACAGGACGACCAGCCACCAGCTATGCCCACAAGAGTTCGAGGCCGCGGTCAAGGCCGTGGTAGAGGTAGGGGTGTAGCCCACGCAGCAGCCGGGGCTGTACCTATAGAACCACCCGTTATTCTAGATCATGTCCAAGTCGCAGATGTTCCAGCGGGACCAGCCCAGGCACCAATTGTGCCTATTGTTATTCTGGGTCTCCAGGAGACCCTTCCTCATATTTTGACCATGTGCACCAGTCTTGATCAGGCGGTCGCTGTTTCTACTACAACAACTACTTCTCAGGCCAGGGGAGGCACTCAGACTCCTGCCACCCGTACCCCCGAGCAGGTAGTTCAGGGACTTTAGACACCGGGGGCACCTCCAGCCCAGCCGGTTGCACCTGCTCAGGATTATATGGTTCCAGTCATGCCTGATGACGAGAAGTGTAGGTTGGAGAGGTTTGGTAGAATTCATCCTCATACTCTCAGCGGTTCAGAGGTCGAGGATGCCTAGGGTTTCTTGAACAAGTGTCAGATGATTCTCCGTACAACGGGTATTTTGGAGACCAATGGGGTCTCGTTTACTACCTTCCAATTCTCGGGAGCTTCCTTTACTTGGTTGGAGGCTTATGAGAGGCGTTGGCCTGTTGGTGCATCACCCCTTACCTGGCAGTAATTTTCCGCTCTCTTCCTAGAGAAGTATGTGCCACAGTCCCACTGAGAGGAGCTGCGCAGGCAGTTCGAGCAGTTGTGTCAGGATGATATGACTGTGTCGCAGTATGAGATGAGGTTTTCAGAGCTAGCGCGTCATGCTGTTTGGTTGGTTCCGACAGATGGGGAGAGGATCAGGAGGTTCGTGGATAGCCTCTCATATCAGCTTCAGATTCTTATGAGCAGGGAGAGGGTGTCGGGTGCTACTTTTGAGGAGGTGGTTGACATTGCTCGATAGATTCAGTCAGTTCGTCGCTAGGAGCGAGTTGAGAGGGAGGCCAAGAGGCCTCGGGGATCTGTTTGTTTTGGTGGTGTTCCTTATGGAGGCCAGTTTCAGCACGACAAAGGCCGTTCATTCAGGCCTGCTCAGTCAGCTCCCCCAGTCCACTGTGGTGCATTATCGGGACATGGTTCTCACAGTTCTCATTAGGTCCTCTCATCATTTAGTGCCCTTCCAACCTAGAGTTCATCTTGTGCACCATCAGTTCAGGGTTCATCTATGCAGGTTCTTCTAGTGGGTATTCCGGTGCTCGGGGCTCCTTTCAGTCCCCATTGCTAGTGATCGGGAGAGGTTGTTTTGAGTGTGGAGATTTGGGTCATATTAAGAGATTTTTCCCCCCCTTACGGGAGGTTCATCTCAGCAGAGGAGTCAGCCTTCAGCTTCAGCACTAGTCACCTTACCACCCGCCCAACCAGCTAGGGGTGGGGGTAAGGCAGCTAGAGGTTGCCCTAGAGGGGTAGGCCGATCCGGTGGTGGTCAGGCCCGTTTTTATGCACTCCCAGCCAGACCAGATGCTATGGCTTCAGATACCGTGATTACATGTATTGTTTTAGTCTATCACTGAGATGCCTCAGTCTTATTTGACCCTAGTTCCACATATTCCTATGTTTCATCATATTTTGCTCATTTTCTGGGTACACCCCATGAGTTCTTAGTTATATCTGTTCATGTCTCGACTCCTGTGTGCGGTACTATTATTGTGGACCGCATGTATCGATCTTGTGTGGTGTCTATTGCAGGTCTGGAGACCTAAGTGGATTTTTTATTGCTCAGTATGGTTGAATTCGATGTGATATTGGGCATGGATTGTCTATCTCCATGACATGCTGTTCTAGATTGTCACGCTAAGCCCGTGACCTTAGCGATGCCGGGATTTCCGAGGGTTGAGTGGAGAGGTTCCATAGATTATGTGACTAGTAGGGTGATTTCATACCTGAAGGCTCAACGTATGGTGGAGAAAGGGTGCCTATATTATTTGGCTTTTGTGAGGGATGTCAGTGCAGAGACTCCTACTATTGATTCTGTTCCTGTGGTCCGTGATTTTCCGGATGTGTTTCCTGCAGACCTGTTGGGCATACCGCCTAACATGGATATTGATTTTGGTATTGATTTGGTGCCATGAACTCAGATTATTTCTATTCCATCGTATCGTATGGCACCAGAGGAGTTGAAGGAATTGAAAGAGCGGCTTCAGGAACTCCTAGATAAGGGGTTTATTCGGCCTAGTGTGTCACCTTGGGGTGCACCGGTTCTATTTGTGAAGAAGAAGGATTGTTCCATGAGAATGTGTATTGATTATATGTAGTTGAACAAGGTCACAGTCAAGAACAAGTATCCTTTGCCTCGTGTCGATGATTTATTTGACCAGCTTCAGGGAGCTAGGGTGTTCTCTAAGATTGATTTGAGGTCCAGGTATCATCAGCTGAAGATTCGGGATTCAGATATTCCTAAGACGGCTTTCAGGACCTGTTATGACCATTATGAGTTCTTGGTGATGTCTTTTGGGCCGACCAATGCCCCATCAACATTCATGCGTTTGATGAACAGTGTATTTCAACCACATTTGGATTCCTTCATTATTGTGTCCATTGATGACATCCTGGTGTACTTTCATAGCCAGGAGGAGCATGCTCATCATTTGAGAGTTGTATTACAGAGATTGAGAGAGGAGAAACTTTATGCAAAGTTCTCCAAGTGTGAGTTTTGGCTTTCTCGGTAGCATTCTTGGGGCACATGGTGTCTAGTGAGGGTATTCAGGTGGATCCGAAGAAGATAGAGGCGGTGCAGAGTTAGCCCAGACCGTCCTCAGCTACAGAGATTAGGAGCTTCCTTGGTTTGGAGGGTATTACCGTCGCTTTGTGGAAGGGTTTTCTTCTATTGCTTCGCCCTTGACCAAATTGACCCAGAAGGGTGCTCCGTTCAGGTGGTTGGACAAGTGTGAGGAGAGCTTTCAGAAGCTCAAGGCTGCTTTAACCACAATTCCAGTGTTAGTTCTGCCATCAGCTTCAGGTTCTTATACTGTGTATTATGATGCCTCGAGGATAGGCATTGGTTGTGTTTTGATGCAGGAGGGTAGGGTGAATGCCTACGCCTCGCTCCTGTTGAAGACCCATGAGAAGAATTATCCGGTGCATAATATTGAGTTAGCAGCCATTGTTCACGCCTTGGAGATTTGGCGTCATTATTTGTATGGGGTTCATTGTGAGATTTATACTGATCACCGGAGTCTGCAACATCTGTTTAAGCAGAAAGATCTAAATCTGCGTCAGCGAAGATGTTTGGAGCTTCTCAAGGACTATGATATCACTATTTTATACCATCCGGGGAAGTCCAACGTGGTGGCCGATGCCTTGAGTCGCCGGGCGGAGAGTTTGGGGAGTTTAGCCTATCTTCTAGCATCAGAGAGACCGTTAGCATTAGATGTTCAGGCTTTAGCGGGCTAGCTTGTGAGATTGGATATATCGGAGCCTAGTCGGGTATTGGCTTGTGTAGTCTCCAGGTCTTCTCTTTATGACGATATCAAAGAGCGCCAGTATAATGACCCACACTTGCTCGTTCTTCAAGATAGGGTTCGACGAGGTGATGCCAGGGATGTGACTATTGGTGATGATGGTGTGATGAGGATGCAGAGTCGGATATGCATGCCTAATGTAGATAGGCTTCGGGAGTTGATTCTTGAAGAGGCCCACAACTCACGGTATTCCATCCATCCGTGTGCCGCGAAGAAGTACCAGGATTTGAGACAACATTATTGGCGAAGGTGGATGAAGAAGGATATCGTTGGATTTGTAGCTCAGTGTATCAACTGTCAGCAAGTTAAGTATGAGTATGAGAGACCAGGTGGCTTGCTTCAGAGACTAGATATTCTGGAGTGGAAGTGGCTAGCGGATCACCATAGAATTTGTAGTTGGGCTCCCATGGACTTCGATGAAGTTTGATGCTATTTGGGTTATTGTGGATTGACTGACCAAGTCCGCGCACTTCATTCCTGTTGGTACTACTTACACTTCGGAGCAGTTAGCTGAGATTTATATCCGAGAGATTGTTCGATTGCATGGTGTCCTAGTTTCCATCATTTCTGATAGAGGTATTCAGTTCACACCGTAGTTCTGGAGGGACGTGCAGCGGGAGTTTGGTACACAAGTTGAGTTGAGCACATCTTTCACCCTCAGACAGACAGGAAGTCCGAGCACACTATTCAGATACTGGAGGACATGTTGCGCGCTCGTGTCATTGATTTTGGGGGTTCATGGGACCAGTTTCTGCCACTCGCGAAGTTTGCATATAATAATAGTTATCAGTTGAGTATTCAAATGGCTCCGTACGAGGCTTTATATGGGAGGAGGTGTAAATCTCTGGTTCGTTCGTTTGAGCCACGTGAGGCTAGACTCTTAGGTACAGATTTGGTGCAGGATGCATCAGATAAGGTGAAGTTGATTCAGGAGCGGCTTTGCATGGCGCAGTCTAGGCAGAAGAGCTATGTGGACAGGAAGGTCCGTGGTGTATCTTTCATGGGTAGGGAGACGGTTCTGTTGAAGGTGTCACCCATGAAGGGTGTTATGCGATTTGGGAAGAGGGGCAAGTTGAGCCCCTGGTTCATTGGGCCTTTTGAGGTGCTTCAGAGGATAGAAGAGGTGGCTTATAGGCTTGATTTGCCACCCAACTTGTCGAGTGTGCATCCGGTGTTTCATGTTTCCATGTTTTGGAAGTATGTTGGTGACCCATCCTATGTTTTGGACTTTAGCACGGTTCAGTTAGAGGGTGATATGACCTATGATGTGAAGCCAATGGCTATTTTGGATCGGCAGGTTCGAAGGTTGAGGTAAAAGGATATAGCTTCAATTAAGGTTCAGTGGAGAGGGAAACCGGTGGAGCAAGCCACCTGGGAGACCGAGCGGGAGATGCGGAGAAGATATCCACACCTATTTGAGACTCCAGGTATTTTTCTAGACTCAATCGAGGATGATCGTTTGTTTAAGAGGGGGATGATGTAACGACCCAGCCAGTCGTTCTAAGAATTATAGTCCCGTCTCCCCATTTCTGCTTCTTTATATGTTGTTTAGATTTATTATGTTGCATAGGGTTGATTGGTTCGGGTTCAGAGTTGTTTTGGAGTGGAATGAGAAACTTAGTCTCTTAATTTGGATATTTAGTTGGTAAAGTCAACCGAAAGTTGACTTATGAGTAAACGATCTCGGATTAGGGTTTTTATGGTTCAGATAGCTCCGTTAAGTGATTTTGGACTTAGGAGTGTGTTTGGAATGTAATTTGGAGGTATGTGATAGAATTAGGCTTGAATTGGCGAAATTGAAAATTTGACGATTTTCAGTTGGCAGTGGAAAATTAGATATCGGGGACAGATTGGAATTATGGAAGTTGGAGCAGGTTTGTAGTTTCATTCGTGACGAGTGTGCAAAATTTCAGGTCATTCGGACGTGGTTTGGTAGGTTTCGGCATCATTGGCGAATTTTGGAAGTTTAGAAATCTTTAGGCTTGAATTCAGGGTTGATTCGGTGTTTTAGTGTTGTTTTGGGTGTTTTGAAGGTTCGACTAAGTTCGTATATTGATATGTGACCTATTGGTGTTGTTGGTTGAGGTTCCGAGGGCCTCAGGATGATTCCGGATGGCTAACAGGGATTTTGGAACTTTGAGTGAGCAGCTGATGCTGTTGTTCTGATGTGGTCGCACCTGCTGAGTGGGGACCGCAGGTGCGATGAGCGCAGAAGCGGGAAGCAACCACATATGCGGATGTGGGTGCAAGAGCGGAAGATTGGATCGTATTTGCGGGACTGCATGTGCGAGGATGCGGTCGCAGATGCGGGGTCTCGAGGCATTAGTGAAATTCGCTCCTGCGATGGGATTTTTGCAGGTGCGGCGTCGCAGATGCGACTGAGGGACCGCAGGTGCAGAAATACTGGGCAGAAATTATAAATTGTGGACTTCGCAAATTTTGGGCATTTCATCACATTTCTCATTCGTTTTAGAGCTTTTGGAGGATTTTGAAGATGGAATCAAGGGGGAATTCGTTGAGGTAAGATATTTGAACTTAATACTTGTAACTATGATTAATTTCAGTTGTTTAAGCATGAAAATTGTAGAAATTAGGGAAAACTAGGGCTTGGAATTGGAGAGTTTAATTTGAGGAATTGAGGGGTCAACGAGGTCGGATTTTGGTAAATGTTGTATGGACGGACTCGTGAGTGAAAGATGTTTCTAGTTTTGTGATTTTTGTTAGATTCCGAGACGTGGGACCGGGGGTCGGGTTTGGCCAATTTCGGGATTTGTGATTTAATTTTATAATTTTCATGTGGGCTTCATTCTTTTAGCGTATATTAATGATAATATACTGGTTTTGGATAGATTCAGGGCGATTTGTGGCCGAGTCGAGTGGCAGGGGCATTGCAGAGTAGGGTTTTGGCTTAATTGAGGTAAGTAACACTTCCAAACTTGGTTCTGAGAGTTCGAAACCTCGAGATACATGTTAAGTGATCAGTATTGAGGTGACGCACATGCCAAGTGACGGGCGTGCGAGAGTGCACCGTGAGTATTGTGGCCTGGTTCATCCCATGGAACCACTTAGTGATTCTTTCTTGTTACTATCCATGTTTCTATTATATGATTAAGCAATGTGCTGTAAATCATGCTAGATATCCTGTTAGGGCTTGACGCCGATACTGCTGAGACTCAAGTGGTCGTTTCTGGTTGTCATCTCATTAGCTTTGTGGATATTCTATACTTTGTCTTAATCATGCATATCATATCATGTCTCAGTCTCAGATATTACTGTTTGGCATATCATATTATTGTTTCAGACTAGTTTCATGGTATTGTGAGTCCGTGTGTGTGAGACTGGAGAGTGATGATTGAGTGAGGCCGAGAGCCTGATGATGAGTGACCGTTATAGGATTGGGTTGGACGCCGCAACAGATATATTGATGATTATGATAGCGCTTGGGCTGTAGGATCCCCTTCGGAGTCTGTAACACACCCCCAGTGAGCGCATATGATATTATTGAGGGATGGATTTCCCCAGGCATGGATTTGTCTGAGGTATTATTTAGGGATGGATTTCCTTGGACATGGATTTGTCCGAAGTGTTGATACCCGGAGATGGATTTCACTGCAGGGTTGGATTACCCTTCTTCCTCGGTACCAAATGACTACATAGTCAACATCGAGTATGTTCCAGGATGGATTTCCCTGGGCCGGATGGCCATATACGGTACCGAGTGGTTGTGCACTTGAGAGTGGGAGTACATGGTACATTTCATACATACTGTGCATTGGCAATTAGAGATATGCTGAGCTTATTATTGTTATACTGTTTAGATTTGCATTTGTTTTACTTCTTGTGTTGAATACTTGAATAGAAAGCATGCCTACTTTATTGTATGGTGTTTACATTTTGTTATTTGTTGAGGTTTAGTCCGTCACTACCTCTCAGCCGATAGTTTGGGCTTATTACTTACTAAGTTGGTGTACTCACATTACCCCCTGCACCTTGTGTGCAGATCCAGGTACTTCAGGTCCTGGTAGCGGTTGTTGACCATTTCGGTGTGGAGCCTCAATCGGAGATTGCGAGGTAGCTGCCTGGTGATCGCAACCTCATCTTCTCCTTCCTTACCTTTAGCATATTTTTATTATTTCCAGACAATTGTTGTCTTATTATATTTCAGACATCGTAGTAGTTTTGGCTCGTGACTTAGTGACACCCGGTGTTGGGATTTTATTTTAGTATTTTTGGTTTTGGATTTAACTCTTTTAATTAGAAATTCTGTGGAAAACGATTATTATTAATTAAATGTTTTCATGAAAACCGAATTGTTTGAAATTGTGAGACTTGCCTAGTTCCATGTTAGGCGCCATCACGACCGGGGTGATTTGGGCCGTGACAGGTAGAATACACATCATACCAACCGAATCCTTCTACTAATTCAATTCTGTCATTAAAATCACAACACTTACTGAACTCTCACTCCGGTAGAGCATCTAATCACATTTCGTAACCAAAATTATTTAGGAATCACATCAAAACCTACCGTAATGGACTACAGGAAATCACTTCTAGTATCGTAACTCTCAATATTGAATAAAACAAATGATAGAAACGGGCCACCACCATAGAATCTCCCAACAGGGGCAAACACATAAGAAGACTACTAAATCATGAACTCACTCATAAGTGAAGCAATGAATAAGGGAACGCGCCCCATTAAGCAGAACCGAATCACAATACGAATGGTGCTCGTCTATAAAAAATCAAACGCATACCTGTCTGACATCATTTGGCACAACGGACTCAGGCCTACTATATGAAACACATCAACGGGTCGTGCCTCCCCCTCTTGGGCGCACTCTAATCGCCTGAAACCCCGTTGTGCCACATCTTTTCGGAGTTTGTGTGATGACCCAAAAGGTCATCATAAGTAATCCCAGCTAAATTTGTGTTCCGAGGCCTCGAAAGCCTTCGTTAATCTCACCTCGACATGCGTGCGCAGCCCGGGCAGGTAGCCGGGAAACTTCCATGTGAAAATTTGATAAAAATGGGATTTTTTGAATTGAATAATTGAATAAAGTTGACTTTGATCAACATTTTTGGTAAACGGATCCGGACCCGTGATGTGACGGTCCCGGAGGGTCCGTAGGAAAATATGGGACTTGGGCGTATGCCCGGAATCGAATTCCGAGGTCCCAAGCCCGAGAAATGAATTTTTAAAGATAATTGTTTTCTGAAAATAATAAAGGCTTTTGAAAATGAATAATTATGTGAAAACCATGTTACCGGGCCCGTATTGCGGTTCCGGAGCCCGGAACATGTTTGTTATATGTTATTTGTCCTATATGTGGAATTTGGTGTAAAACGGGCTTGATTTGGTTGGTTTCGGATCCAAATGAGGAAAAATGGAGTTAATGAACTTGTGGGGTTTCTAAAGAATTTGAAATTTGGCTTGAGAGGTGATTTTATGTTCCCGAGGTCCGAATGAAATTCCGAGACCGGGAATAGTTCCGTTGTGTCATTCATAACTTATCTGCAAAATTTGAAGTCATTCCGAGTGGTGTAGGCCGGTTTGGCGCGTTGAGGTGAATTCTAAAATTTCAAAGTTCTTAAGTTTGATTAATTTTGGTTTTGGGGTTTGATTCATGGTTTTTGATGATATTTTGATGATTTGAAAGGTTGAACAAGTCCGTAGGATGTTTTGGGAGTCGTGTGTGTGTTTGGTTTTGAGCCCCGAGTGCTCGGGTAGCTAACAGGGTGTGAAAAACATGAAAATCTAGTGTAAATTGCTGGTTTCTGGTGTCCAGGTAAATTACCCTATGCGAACGCACTCAAGGGGGTGCGAACGCACAGGGTAAAAAGTGGGGTCTGGGGTCAGGGTCTAATTTGCACTATGCGAACGTGTTGATGTCCATGCGGACGCATATCACACGCGGGGAGGGGGCTGGGATTACTCTGTGCGAACGCACAGACTTCCACACGAACGCACAGGCCAGGGAGCTTAAGCCTATGCGAACGCGGCTAGTCCGGTGCGAACGCACTGCATGTTAAGGGAGCTGGGGTGGGGAGCCACTTTGCTCTGTGCGAACGCGGCTCTGGGCTCGCGAACGCATAGGCCTGGGGAGATAAGCCTGTGCGAACGCGGCTCAGTGCACGCGAACGCATAGAGTATTTTGCCCAGGTGTTTTCTTTAAGTCCAAAACAGACCCATTACGGGTCACTCCCATTTTTCACTTCCCCCTTCTTCCTCAAACCCACCCATAAGCGAAAATCAAGCTCCCCAACTGCCATAACTCCATAGGTAAGTGCTCTTGACCTCGTTTCCTCTTAATTTATTCAATTAATCACTAAACTCTAGGCCTAAAAACATTGAAATTAAAGTAGGAATTAAGGATTCTAGGTAAAGTTGGATTTTTAGAATTTTGGGTAATTCAACCTCCATTTGGGGTCGAATCTTAACACAAATCATATATTC